>LBNU01015378.1:70187-89866 GCA_014162995.1 Artemisia annua
TCATCTCAAATTCTTAGTCTATCATTACCGAACCCATTATTGGATAAAAATCGAAAAGAGTATCCAGATCCTTCAGTATGTATTTTTTATTGATACAATGTTGGATCGATCGATGTGTCAACTCTAATCTAGATTATTCTTTCTGTCGAATAAGACACTTGGGTCCTTGTTTCCGTGTAGTTTTTTTCATGCCAACTATATTCTTTTGTCATCTCGTCATCTTTCACATTTCAGGTATAGAGACCCATAAGAACCACAGAAATTCAGTGATCAGGTCGGTACGAAAACTGAATGCGATTGAGTCCTACAGAGATTTTTACAATATTTGAGGCCACGAAAGTAGTTACAAGCTATTATAAACAAGTGGTGAAACAACTAGCTAGCTTGTTATTATTTTCAGTTTACGTACCACTCGTACCATAAAATGATATATTTACTTCTTTCAAACAAGATGAAACAATTGTAGGTCAAACATTTTTTAGTGATTAGATATACGAACTTACAAATATATTACATGTGTTTCCTCGATCTTTATGGATTGATCGACTGGGTTTTTACCAATTTCGGACACTTATGATTCAGATTTCTGTAATCCGTGAGTAACATTTTACAAAGTTGTGTTCTTCTTGATTATATATAAGAGTTTTGTAACAAGATCGATATGGTGTGAAATTTAGACTAATATGAATAAGATATGAGCAATTCTCAAAGTAAGTAACCTGGTTAGAATGGAAATTAGCGATGAGTAAACGAACTGAACGTTCAGTGAACATTTCATGAACCGTTCGGTAAAAATTTCGTTTATTTATTAAATGAACGAACATGAACAAGATTTTATGATCGTTTAGTTAAATGAACGAACATGAACAAAAGTCACGTCCGTTTATTTATGTTTGTGAACGTCTGATTATGCGTTCGTTAACATTCTTTTATGTTCATTTATTTATTTGTGTTCGTATGTGGTATCTTTTTTTTGGTAACCGTGATTTCCGACCTTTTGGCCGACTAATTCACGGGGTTTGAACCCACCGCCACACAGACTCAAACCAGGTAAAGCCCTCCCTTTACAGGAGGTTGGCGTGGCCACTTAAAGTTGTTTGCACCTAGCAGGAATTGAACTTGAGACCTCACACATATTAGAGTGATAATCACAAGCCCTTTTACCACTAGGCCACCCTTAAGTGGTTGTATGTTGTATCTTTTAATTGTATAATTTTAAAATTAGTTTGTTTAAACAAAACAACACTTATAAGTCTATGTTCATTTATGTTCGATCATTTATGTCCGTTTACCGTTCGTTTATTGTCTTAATGAACGAACATAAACGAACATGAACAACTCATTTTCTTAATAAACGAACATGAACAAGAAATTTCGTCCGTTTAAGCGTTCGTGTCCGTTTATTTGTCCGGTTAAAATTAAATGAACGAACATGAACAAGGCTCCGTTCGTGTTCGTCCGGTTCGTTTACAGCCCTACCCATATCTAAGCTTTAACACACACCCCCTTAATATGCACGTTTTAAGTTTGTCTCAACTAATTAATCTACATACTGTACACATTGTAACATTTATGTAATGGATACTAAATTGCATCGTTATACATAGCTATTGGTAATATATGTATGTTGGTAACTTAGTTTAGCATTAGTAAAATATAAACTTACTCAGATAATCAAGATTATAATATGACACTGATAAATTTTTTGAAATTGCACATTTAAATGTATTTTCAAATTGACTGAATTGACAAGTTACTCAATAATTATAAGCAACAAATCATAGACATCAAACGTGTGACATCAATCTCAATCTACATAATGCACATTTGTAAACTTTCATCTCATTAAAGTCGGGTAGTTTCACGTTATTTCAACATGATCAAATAACTAAATCCCACGTGTTGCAACGTATATGTACATACGTTGTAATCTAGTCTTCATTGAACTTTTAATCACTTATTTTTGGAACCAAATTATATCGCTAGGGTCACGTAATGTCCCATGTGAGTTATGGGCATTTACGCCTTCCTTCGTGAGTCTTCATGTTTGCATAACACGAACACGTATCATAGTTACCGTAAGTGCCTGGTGGAACACAATGACAGCGTTCGCAGCACGTTCCACATGCTCTTAAACACATATTTGTCCGCGACGCTTTGCTACACCTCACTCTACATTTTCCTCCACAATCTGCCCATTATAACCCAAAATCATAATATGTACAAGTCCTACTAAGTTAATTGCAATTATGAACGTATGCAACATTAGAGGTCAAACAAAATTAAGTAATCACTATATCTATTTTGCATCTAGATCATATACAGCTATTTTGAAATGTAGATATTCAAACAAGCATAATTCAACTATTGTGTATAGAATACCTATATCTTGGAGCGAAGACTCAAGAGCACCACTCGTGTGTAGCTGCAGAAAATTGAAAAAATAGCAACAAACTGTATATAAAATGAAGCAATCTTTGAACAAGCTGCACATGACACATAATGAAAATCGAGAAATAACCAGATTTTTGTGCTTTGAATACAAAGAGAAATTTATTAACTCACCGTCCCTGTACTAGATGAAATCAACTCAAGAACAAGTAAAGCTACAAAAACCAAAATGAATGCAGACTTAGATATCATCATGGCTTTGTAGAAACTCACGGGATTTTGGTTAAAACCCCGAAACAAATAATAAGTTTTCTAAACAAGATGTTTGTGGTTAAAACCCCGAAAGTGTGGTCACCACCTTTGCGTGTGGACTATTTACCTGCCAAAAACCTGGAGCATGTATAGTTTTTGTTATCGTTTGAGAAACCATATATGTAAAAAAGCTCATTAAGGGTCCTAAATACGCTTAAAAACATTTTTTAAACTTTTTAAAATGTACATCAAATATTGGAAACCCCATTTTTTATTACATAAGTTTAAATTCAAGTCCTCACATGAATACAATCGAAATAATTGAACCATTCATCTAGAAGTCGGTAGACATGATATAGAAACACACGACAAAATTAACATGAATATATAGCAATGCAGAAAGGTATTGATGTGAGTGTAGCCAAATCTATCACCCTCAACATTACCTGAACAATATCTGGATATTAACTTGGAGGAATTGTAAGGGTCCTGGCCGGTTTTGATTGATTATTGTAACAATTTACAACGTTTTGATTGTTCTAATTGTCACGCATCTTAGCTGTAGCTTATGGCTATGGTTAAAGAAACTATATGATTACGCCATTTAGGAAAATGGGCGCATAAGTTTCTGATAAGTGAATGTTATGAGTGATTTGTAAAGATTTGTGCACATTTAGATACATACTTAGAACTAACACAAACCAAACCGAAAAAGTGAACGACTAATATGAAAAGATCCCAACAAACACCAGGTTAACATCTCTGACCCCTCTTGGGAAAGATTCTAAAAATTATTAGAGAACTTACACTTTGTTAATTAAAAGAAAGTTAGAAAGTTTGTTATCACATACGAGTACATTACTTATTTTTGAAAACTTGATGTATTGGTCATATCAGTGTAGTCTTTTTCTTGAAGCTTATTTTTCTGGTTTTCAAATGACTTATTTTCATCGTAACTCGTAAGCTTCAGTCTGATGTATGTCGCTAGATTTTGATTTATGATTGATACTCATCACCGATGCACCGAGGCCATTACAACAAGAGTGTTTGTAACTAGTACGAGTATCAAACTACTTTCCGATAATTTACTTTGCTTGTCTAAAACAAATATGCAAAATAATATCACATATTGATATGTGTAAGGTTTTAAATTTGATTTGTATATAAACATATATCAACCATCTGACGTTAACGATTTTGATTTTTACTTTCCCAAATCGACTGTAAGACTGCTCGAAGTGGGCGTGACATCTCACCCTTCACCCTCACCTCACGCGCCACCTACCAAAACACCACCCTCTACTCACGAGCGACATAGCCCAAAAAAAAGGAGGAAAGGTGACCGGCTCACCTTTGATATTTTAAAAAAAGTGGGGCCCTCTTTGTGTTTTAATGCTTTTTATTTGTTTTGTAAGTTTGTGTGGGTAGTGGGGTATATTGTATAAAGTAGGTATTTTAATGAAAGGTGACCACTATGGGTGAAAGGTGTGAGATAGTGAGGGGAAATGAGAGGAGAGAGTAAGCTGAGATGGCTCTAATGTGTAAGGTGATGGAATTGTGACCACTATTTTTAGCCTAACGACGTTCGTGTATTAAAATGAATAACTTATTGAACTATTTTTTGGATCTAAACAAATTAATTTGTTGCAACAAACAAGGATACTAAACGCACACTACATGAGGCTAGTTTTTATGGAGGTGGTGGATCACCTCCTGAGTGGAACACCACCCACCACCACCTCCACCTCATCCACTCTTGCATCTTTAATAACGGTGGTGATCACTTTTATCCAATCTAAAAATTGTGAACCTCCACGAGTGTTTTTATTGTTACTTATTTAGTTTTTGTGAGTGTTTGTGTGAGGTATATTACGGGTATGTTTGTATAAAGTATGGTATTTTTATATTTTTTTGTGTTTTGAATAATGATGTGACGCTGATGTAAAGTGGTGATAACGATGACAATAAAAACTAGTTTAAATGGTCAATACGTGCCATTAAGGGCACTTGTCTTTCAACATAGGTTCTTTGTCGTGCCATTAAGGGCACCTGTCTTTCATCATAGGTTGTTTGTCTCACATTTAATATGTATTATGACAATGTTATTTTCTAAGAGACAATCAGTTCCAACATTCAAAATAAAGTCGGCAGGGATTAGCATGGTATCAGATTGGTACCAAACTCGTACCAAGTTGGTGGTATCATTTTCTTCCCAAGCATGAAAGGGGGTACCAGTTCATACCAGACATGATTTCGGTACCAGAACCGGTACCGGTACTCGGTACCAAAAAATCGATACATATCCGGTTCTTCCCGTTTTTGCTAAACCAAAAACAAATTCCCGGAATTTGAATAAAACAAATCCTCATTTTTTGTTATAGGCAGGCAGCTCGTTTTACTCAAATTCCGGAAATTTTTTACTAAACAAACCATCCTTGAAGCATCTCTGCGCCTATCTACAAATCGTTCCAAAAACCTTTGTAAAATCAAACTACACAACTCGAAGTTTCTTGAAACAATCTAACATTGTAAAGAAAAACCATCTTATGCGTTTCATTACTAAAGCATACAAGGTTTCTTTATTCAGGTTATCTGATAAGGCAAGTATTTGACTCAGATGTACACGACTTGATGGGGTATCCTCATAACGTCTTTTCTAGTCAACCCCAAGATGTTTACCCAGTGGGGTTTGAACCCGAAACTTCTTATGACAACATAAAGCCGCCTACCAGTAGGCAACCTTTATGGTGGTTCGTCCTTGCTAATCTCAATATTAGTAAAATAGATAGTTTTATTTCAACCAAATGAAAAGCAATGTGATAGCGGATTATTTGGGTAGAAATTTCTTGAGAAAAAAGTAGTCAGTTCGTTAATAATGTTTTTCCGAACACAGTTAAACGTCCTTGTTATTTTGTTCAGTCGGCACAAGCTATCAAACCCGAGAGCCACATTGTTTTTTTTCTTTGACTGTTAAACCAAATGCCAACATATTCCAAACGAAGATAAACAAACGATTCTACGAACGACATGGATAAAGATTTCGGCAAACAGCAGATATAACTCCCAAAATAATCTAAATTAGATAGATATAAAACTTTACATAAACTTAACAGGGTAATGGATCTTGCAAGGAAATGTAACCTCCCTACAGTCTCAAGGAAAAACATAAACAGGACCAACATGTTGCTTACTATCTCTGATATCGGGAGGAATTAGTCCCATAAACCCTGCTCTCTTTTTACCCTGATCTTTGAGCTCACACCACTCCAGATGGAAGGCGTAAAACGAGTTGCCCGCCCATAACACTGCAAACACAACGAATCAACTCATAATCAATATTATAGGTGACAACTTTAGCACACTAACCTATAAAATGGGTCGATTTGCATTATGTTTTGTCTCAAACGGGTAAGAAAACTAAAAAAGAAAAAAATAATAATAATAGTAAAAAAAAATAATAATAAATAAAGGGCTAATTGCACGGAAAATATATCTAACTTGTTACTTTTATAGTTTTATGTAGCCAATTATTTTTTTTTAGATCTATGCAGCAAACTTTGAGATTTCATCTTTTTGGTGTATCTTATGACCAGTTTTGTGTATTATTTTACCGAATTACTCCTCTTCCGTTATAAATTAAGGGTAAAATCGTCAAATAATACACAATTGATCACATGATACATCAAAAAGACCGAATTCAAAAGTGAGCAACCTATATCTAGAAAAAAATAATTGGCTACACCAGAACTATAAATGAGACAAGTTAGATACATTTCCGGGCAATTTGCCCTAAAAACACTTCTTAAAAGGAAATGGCTCAAATGGGTCAAATAGGTCCAAAGTCATAGAAAATGAGTTTTTATTGCAGAAAGCTCTAAAATCATTTTATTAGAAAAGTCATATTAGTGTCGATATGTTATAGTTTTTGTAATCATATTTGACAGTTGACACATTCATCATTTACAAAAAAAGTTTAAAAACTCTCGCATAAAAGGTATTTCAGGTTAGCCTGATCCATTTTGACCACGAACAAGAGTTCACTTTTGACCTCAATCCATTTTGACCCGTTACCCAACCCACTTGACGTGCCCAGTTTGCCATCTTTGATCATGTATTATTGTCGAAAAGGGAACAAAGGAATAGATCGTGAAAAGTTAAAATGGAATATGATAAAGAACCTTTGAACATAGTAATAGCAGAAGTCAGCAAGTATGAATGTTTGGACGATTTCAGAAAGGAGGACCATCGAGGGCCACAGTCCATAACCTAAAGCTGTCAACAAGCGTCCCCTGGTATCCAACACCTGTGGGATTGGCAAACAACTCTCATAAGAAATAACTTAAAATATAGAATGATGGAATTATGCTGTCACTAAGCAGGCATTTTGCAAAGAACCAGTGCTCAATGCACATATACACATTGTGATTTGTTTTACCTTTTTGGTGCATAATGCACCACCAATGAAAATACTTCACCGTGACCTAGGGGGTGTTTTCGAAGGTAATAGCCAGAATTAGATAGTCATATGCCTATTAGCAGGCTGAAGAGATTGTTTGGATATGATGTCATTTGAGTGCTTGACATCTTATTGATTTTTGTTTAGAAATATTTACAAAGAATGACCAAAAAGAGTATTCTTGTGGAAAAAAAGGAAATGTGTATTGTGAGTTGGAGTAAAAGTCTCAAAATTAAAGGTGGGGTGATTACGTGATTTAGTCTCAACTTTACTAAATATTAAACATATCATATGTAATAACCAGAAACATAATCTGTTAATGCAAATAACGAAAGCTGCTTCAAAACATAAATCCGAACACTCCCTCCAAATCAGGTAAATTTACTGCATTGTGTATTATGGCAATTAATAATTAAAAGGGTGGCTGCGCATACATACCTGAAGTATCCAATGGGCACAACTTAGAAACCTTGCAACCCCTAAAGCAAAAACATAATGTGCTGTGAACGGTTCAACTATCTGAACAAAAATAAACTCAAATTAGTAAAAGAAATATATAAGATCCCAGCAAATCAGATTGACGTTAATGACAAGATATGTTACATGCTGACCTTGGTACTTTGCATGACACGAAGTTGTGGCAGGACTGAAACGGCTTCCAGATAAACACAAAAGGCCCACAAAATTCGGTTTACAATGTGATGCTGTGTTGTAGGATGAACCACTAGCGACAATAAAGCACAAGGAATCACCTACATACAGATCATTATATGTGACGGTTTGCAATATGATTAAAAGATATTGAATATGATTCTTACTATTGGCACATATTAGTTCAAAAGATAAAGAACTCACGATATAATAATTTGGAACATTGTCTTTCTCACGCATGTAACTGGAATTTAGGTTAAAACGCATCATATAGATAACCCAAATGGTAGCTGCCAAAGTAGCCAAATCTAGTAAAGTGTGGACATCATATTCCATTACAAAACTGCAATAGAGTCTAGAACCTAAGAAAATGGCCGTAAGTTCTTGTGACTTCAGCGAAAGTCCTGCAGTAGTCCACCAATAAAGAATTATTAATATGAAAATATATAAAACCAATCTAGATTATGTTTCAGGAAACACTGATATGATGTTTAAAAGAACCCGGTGGATTCTGCTATTTCGCACCCCTGTTCTTAAATAAGGATTACTTTATTGAAATACTACTATAAAACTAACCAAACACATGCTTATAACCAATTCAAAGAAACAAACCGTGTGATACAAATTTCTAGCAGCTTCTGGGTTTCTTAGTGTCAATGTATCTAATGTTTTTCAGGTGTAAGATAGTTTCTACAAGCAACATGCTAACGCACCAAATGCAAATATAACTAAGTAGAAGAAACTACATTCACAAAGATATTTCATCGACGCAATTCTGTTGACCTTCCAAAAAATTTAAAAAGTACATCCAATGAAATATCTCCTAGTAATATTACATCATATACACAATTATGTAAGTATGTAACAGCAAAATTAGTCACCAGAACAAATTATCCCCTCATAATTATGTCTACGATGCACTATTTATAATAAAATGTCTCGTCCGATTCCTCCCATTTAATCACGCAAACTTATACACATGCCAAACTTAAGAGTTAGGACAGTTTCCAATATGGTATACAAATTTATTGTACCTCAAATTCTTGGACCAATTGGTAAAAGTTACCCCTTCTAACAAAAAGCTCGTGAGACTGAGTGATATAAACCCTCGTAAAGTTACATCAAACCAATTTTATTGATTTCCAAAAGAGAAGTGACTTTAAATCTTTACTACCAAATCAATCCTAATCAATTCCAATGCTACAATTTTTGTGAATTCCATGTTTTATGCAGCTCAAATTCTTAGAGAAATTAGACTCAGTTACCCCTTTCCAACGAAAACCTCATGAAGTCCAAACGATTAAAAAAAAAAAAAAAAAAAAAAAAAAAAAAAAAAAAAAAAAAAAAAAAAAAAAAAAAAAAAAAAACCCTCTTAACGTTGCACGCATAGACTCCCCTTTCGTCCCCTAATAAAATTCTTCAAAATAAGTCCAATACTAAATTAATCTAACAAATAAACTTTTATGAAAGAACGACCCTTTTTATTAAATAATGAACATCTTTGGAGCAATTGGTAAAGGGTACCCTTTTACTTCTCTAACCAAAAAGTCACATGATTCGAGTGATAAAAACATGCAACGACGTCCCCTTTCACAACCAAATTTGTCTATTAAACTAATCCTTCTTTCTTTTTTCCCAAAAAAGAAATGATTCTCAACCTCATCTCAACAACAACAATACCTAATCTCGCCGAAGCAGGGTATGAGGAGGTAAGATGTAGACCGTAAAGGGACTCCTTCAAAAGGGACATCCAGCAACTAATCAATCCCAATACTACAAATTGTTTTAAATTTTAAACTTTTTTGCACAAAAGCATTTACCAATAGTTTAAATGACTAAAAACAATTATATCAAATTAATCCAAATCAATTAACTTTCTTTTACAAAAAAACCTAAAACCTAAAACAATCATAAAAAAAATTAACTTTCTTTTACAAAAACCTAAAACCTATAACAATCCCATGTTTTACATCATAAAAAACAATTATCAGCACAAAACAATCATAATAAACAAAACCAAACAAAACCCACATCATAAAAAACCATGAATTCCAATTTTAAAAGAAAAAAAAAATATATATATATTAATATTACCAGCACAGGTTTTTTCTTGGGCAAGTTTGTAAATAAGGACAGAAATGCCAAGAGCATGAACAGCTTCAGCGGCAATGAAGAGATTATCATGATCATAAACAACCATTCGAATAAAGACAAGGGCTGCAATTGCGATCATAAAAGCCAATAAAACCTTCACTTTTGGTGGTTGTCTTCGTACCCATGTTCGTACCACCTGGAGAGGTCTCTTCGTTTTCATCTTCATTTTCGTATCTCTTGAAAATTTTCAGAGGGTTTTTTGGTTGGTAAAAGTTTTTGGTTGATTGTTTTTTTTTGTTTTGAGAAATGTGTTTTTGTTTGATAAATTTTGCCCACAGGATTGTTTTCTTGTAATATGTTTTGTCTAAAGCCTATTTTGGATGGTAAAATTTATTGTCTTCTATAAAATGTCATTAAATGTAATTTGTTTCATCTTTTGGTTGAGAACAATGGTAAAATAAAATACACATTAGATAAACTTATATTTGTATATGATTTTCACTTGAAGGAATTAAGGGCCCGTTTGGTTGGGTACTTTTGGATTCAAGGAATCCTTTCAAACCCAATAACTATTGTTTGGTACAAAATAGGAATGGGTTTATGTGAGCCATGGTAACAAAAAATGATTCCACACTAATATGGTGTCTTTTGGCCATTCCCCACAAAAGATGGGTCCCACTTTATTTACTCTCTCACAACATTTTCAATAAATTAATAAAAAATTATCACTATCATTAATTTTTTATAATATTTTATTAACTAAATTATAAAATATTTAATTACATATTATATTTTTTTCTCTCTCCAAATCAAAATCATAAATCAAATCCAAATCCGAATCCGAATCCTAAACCTCCAAGAAACCAAACGGGCCCTAAAACATTTTTTTTTTTTGAGTAAAATGCAGAAATCGTCCTTGTGGTTTGCAAAAATTGCATGTATCCTCCCTGGTCTTCCTTAAGTGCAGGCGGCCTCCTTGGTCTTCATATTTTAGGTTCGTTTTGGTCCCTGGCACTAACAACCGTAAGTCCATCTCAGTTAGTTGATACATAAATAGTCCCTGTCCCTACGCTAAATTGCGTCCAACGTCCCTATTGTTTTGAAATTTTCTTTTTCAATATTTTTTTTCTCGAAATTTTTTTATCCGAAATTTTTTTTCGAAATTATTTTTTTTTCTCAAATTATTTTGTTTAGAAACTTTTTTTTCATGAAATCATTTCTTTTTATTAATTTTATTTTTGAAATTAATTTTTTTAGAAAAATTAATTTTTTTTCGAATATTTTTTTCCATTTATTTTTTCTGAAATAATTTTTTAAGAAACTTTTTTCCAAAAAAAAAATTTAGAAATTTTGTTTAGAAATCTTTTTCCTGGAAAATTTTTTAAGAAAAATTAATATTTTATTCGAAATTTTTTTCTGAAATATTTTTTTTAGAAAATTTTTTCCAAAAAAAAGTTTTTTTAGAACTTTTTTTCCCAATAAAATTAATTTCAAAAAAAATTAATTTTCCTAAAAAAATTAATTTCGAAAATAAATTTAAGAAAAAGAAATGATTTTAAGAAAAAAAATTATAAAAAAATTAATTTGAGAAAAAAATAATTCTGAAAATATATTTCGGAAAAAAAATTTTCAAAAAAAATGTTATAAAAAGAAAATTTCAAAAAAATAGGGACGTTGGACGCAATTTAGCGTAGGGACAGGACCATTTATCAACTAACTGAGATGGGCTAACGGTTGTTAGTGCCAGGGACCAAAACGAACCAAAAGTATGAAGATCAGGGAGACCGCCTGCACTTATGGAAGACCAGGGAGTATGCATGCAATTTTTGCAAACCACAAGGACGATTTCTGCATTTTACTTTTTTTTTTTTTTATAAACAGATTAATCCGTTTCCACCGGATAGAGGTTAGCAAAACCTTAAAAGAGAACATCAAATATAAACGGATAACGACTCTTGTTTTACTAAGCAAAGATGATTTTAAGACCCATATGTACGTTATCTTTAAGTGTCTTTAAGTGATTTTAAGACCCATAAGTATCTTTAAGTGTCATAGTGAGTTTTGAAACACTGTGTTCTCGAGTCTGATTAATGGAAAAAAATGAAAGAAATACTCCCGCATTGTGTTCTTGTTTTTACTTAAAGGGAGGAAAGTGAAAATGTTTACTCCCGATAGTATAATTTGGGTGATTTTGGAATTAAAGTGTTTCCTCACAAAAGTGGGAGGAAAATGTTTACTCCCACTTTACTTCTCTTTTCTTTATTATGAAAACTCAAGAACACACCATAAAGTTTTGGTTTAAGACTGTAAAGTGACTTACAAGTAAGTCATTTGATGGTGGTTTAACACATGTTTTAAATTATTAAGTTTGAAGAAATATCATTTTCTATTTTCATTACTTATCTTTTTTCTTTTGAACTATTAATTATGTTACGTATCAAGATTATGTGATCAGAATAGTGAGGCGTAATAATAATAATAATAATAATAATAATAATAATAATNAATTTTTTCCAAAAAAAAGTTTTTTTAGAACTTTTTTTCCCAATAAAATTAATTTCAAAAAAAATTAATTTTCCTAAAAAAATTAATTTCGAAAATAAATTTAAGAAAAAGAAATGATTTTAAGAAAAAAAATTATAAAAAAATTAATTTGAGAAAAAAATAATTCTGAAAATATATTTCGGAAAAAAAATTTTCAAAAAAAATGTTATAAAAAGAAAATTTCAAAAAAATAGGGACGTTGGACGCAATTTAGCGTAGGGACAGGACCATTTATCAACTAACTGAGATGGGCTAACGGTTGTTAGTGCCAGGGACCAAAACGAACCAAAAGTATGAAGATCAGGGAGACCGCCTGCACTTATGGAAGACCAGGGAGTATGCATGCAATTTTTGCAAACCACAAGGACGATTTCTGCATTTTACTTTTTTTTTTTTTTATAAACAGATTAATCCGTTTCCACCGGATAGAGGTTAGCAAAACCTTAAAAGAGAACATCAAATATAAACGGATAACGACTCTTGTTTTACTAAGCAAAGATGATTTTAAGACCCATATGTACGTTATCTTTAAGTGTCTTTAAGTGATTTTAAGACCCATAAGTATCTTTAAGTGTCATAGTGAGTTTTGAAACACTGTGTTCTCGAGTCTGATTAATGGAAAAAAATGAAAGAAATACTCCCGCATTGTGTTCTTGTTTTTACTTAAAGGGAGGAAAGTGAAAATGTTTACTCCCGATAGTATAATTTGGGTGATTTTGGAATTAAAGTGTTTCCTCACAAAAGTGGGAGGAAAATGTTTACTCCCACTTTACTTCTCTTTTCTTTATTATGAAAACTCAAGAACACACCATAAAGTTTTGGTTTAAGACTGTAAAGTGACTTACAAGTAAGTCATTTGATGGTGGTTTAACACATGTTTTAAATTATTAAGTTTGAAGAAATATCATTTTCTATTTTCATTACTTATCTTTTTTCTTTTGAACTATTAATTATGTTACGTATCAAGATTATGTGATCAGAATAGTGAGGCGTAATAATAATAATAATAATAATAATAATAATAATAATAATAATAATAATCTTTATGATAAAATGTAACGTGCAAATTAGTTGCAGATATTAGTTTTGTATTTTGGAAACAAAAATATTTAAGATTACAAAGTTTTGATAACCATAACCCTATTGGTTATAGTTAAGCGTTCATATTTATAAATTTTGCATTTAATAAAATCATATATTTCATATCTATACATTTTAATTCATTTTAAACATGAGTATGACCTTAACTAACAGGTCTAATATTCATTAATTGTTGATTTTTTTAAACATGGAAGGCTAGCTTAATCATATCCATGAAGCTATGTTAGCAAAATCCAAAAATATTTCATAGAATGTTAAGAAGCATACCAACATAAAAAAAAAATAATTTATTCTCCACAAAAGAATAACATCTCCAATCTTTATGTGGTCATAATAATGAGGCAAAGATAACATCTCCAATATACCCACAAGTTGTACTCCTGTTGTACCAAAGTCATTTCTTCTGACAATAAATATAGTTTAAAAGAAAACATAATTGTTATTACTTATTTTTTCTTATTTTTTACAAAATAACAGGTTTGTTATTAGCTAAATAATTAAGTTATTGTTATTATTTTTGTAATAATAATTTCAAATAAGAGTATAAAAACTCGATCAAATTTTCTTATATATTTTAAATAAATGATTAATTTAAGTTAAATTGAAAAATGCACATATTGACTGGTCACTGAGAGGCCTCTTGTAGAAAATTGTCAGGGTTCATAACCCACCTCCTGATAAGTACAGTCACTGGGACAGGTGCTCATTGCCTAGGGCCGGGTCCTTGGAGGAGGGTCCGGTTGGCATCTTTAGGATGCATGGGACCAGAGTGATCCCACCGATCTTCACCTTTTTGTAAAAGTTAAATTGAAAAATAAATGTGAACTATTAATTTATTGGAGGAGTGGAGTTTTTAAGACTTTGAAATTGTGTCTTCAGTGACCACCAAGAATCTCGTGTCCTAGACACTGACTACACATATAGGTTTTTTTTTCCTTTAAACAAAACTTAGATGCAATTTGTTCTCCTTAAATGTATTTAAATTGTAAAAATATGAAGATAATTCATAAATGTGGCCCTTGCAGTAAAAAAAATTTCATTAAATACACTCTGTTCTAACATATAACAAAACGAGGCATTATACAACCCGTGCGTTGCACGGGCTGATTATTGAATAATTATGTTGTGTTATCGTAATGTTAGTGCACACGCAACATGGGTATATATGTTTAGTCCTTCTCGCTCTCTTTTTTTAAAGGAAATGAGGTAATTTACCTACTTTGTATTAACCCCGTATAAGTTTTTTTTTTTTTTTAATTTGATCTGTTAATGGTAATTCATTGTGCGTAGATAGGTTGTTTTATATCTGATATATAAATGAGGTGTTTATATTGCAAATTATAAGAGTTTTTTTGTAGTTTTGGATGTTAATGGTAATTCATTGTATATAAATGGGTTGTTTTATGTCAAATGTATAAAGGAGGGGTTTATATTAAAATGACAAACATCTTCCTAAATACTGCATTCCCTATTTCTGCATGGGAGAAGATGCAAAGGCTGCATTAACACCAAAATTAAATCTTTCAATGTCCCTTGAGTGTCTTTGCGTTGTTATTTTTGCAACTCGTAATTTACAATCGCTAATTATTTCAACCACACATTTTCACATTTTTAACAAATTAATCTCAACAACAACAATACCTAATCCCGCCGAAGCAGGGTATGAGGAGGTAAGATGTAGACCGTAAAGGGACTCCTTCAAAAGGGACATCCAGCAACTAATCAATCCCAATACTACAAATTGTTTTAAATTTTAAACTTTTTTGCGCAAAAGCATTTCCAATAGTTTAAATGACTAAAAACAATTATATCAAATTAATCCAAATCAATTAACTTTCTTTTACAAAAAAACCTAAAACAATCATAAAAAAAATTAACTTTCTTTTACAAAAACCTAAAACCTATAACAATCCCATGTTTTACATCATAAAAAACAATTATCAGCACAAAACAATCATAATAAACAAAACCAAACAAAACCCACATCATAAAAAACCATGAATTCCAATTTTAAAAGAAAAAAAAATTATTAATATTACCAGCACATGTTTTTTCTTGGGCAAGTTTGTAAATAAGGACAGAAATGCCAAGAGCATGAACAGCTTCAGCGGCAATAAAGAGATTATCATGATCATAAACAACCATTCTGATAAAAACAAGGGCTGCAATTGCGATCATGAAAGCCAATAAAACCTTCACTTTTGGTGGTTGTCTTCGTACCCATGTTCGTACCACCTGCAGAGGCCTCTTTGTCTTCATCTTCATTTTCGTATATCTTGAAAATTTTCAGAGGGTTTTTTGGTTCGTAAAAGTTTTTGGATTGTTTTTTTTTGTTTTGAGAAATGTGTTTTTGTTTTTGGTAAATTTTGCCCACAGGATTGTTTTCTTGTAATAGTGTTTTATCTTGGCCTATTTTGGATGGTAAAATTTATTGTCTTCTATTAAATGTCATTAAATGTAATTTCTTTGTTTTATCTTTTGTTTGAAGAAATACCATTTTCTATAAAACATGTCTTCCAATAAATGAAACTAGTAGCGTATCCGCGCGTTGCAGCGGCGGGTACTTTAAAATAAAATTTTTTGATGAATAATATATTTTAGTTTATTACTGTATGTTCTTTTTGACAATAAATTTACGGGTATCAAGAATTTCGTATAGCCCGTGCCAGTTCGGGCTCGAACCCGTTGGCCCGTGTCTGTTCGGGCTCGAGCCCGTTTAGTCCGCGCCAGTTCGGGCTCAAGCCCATTTGGCCCGTTGCCCGTTCGGGCTTGAATATTTGTATAATGTGCTTTATTATTTGTAGCAGTGAAATTTAATGCAGGAATTGTATTTAATTTGGTTGTACAATATGCTTGATAATTTGTATTTCTTATGTAAGGGGTGTTTTAATAACTGTATTAATTGTATTTATTGACCAGTTAAATAATTGACTACATTAAATAGCATTAATGTGGTGTTTTGTTATACACTATGCTTCTTGTCTTGTACGTCTGAAAATTATGTGCATTAAAGTGTTGTACACTATGTTTCTTTTCTTGTAACTATTAGTCATTATAGTCATTAATAACATTGACCATTTTAATAGCATTAATGTTGTAAGTCTGAAAATAAGTATGAAAATTACATCATGTTTATTTTGTTGTACACTATGCTTATTTTGTTGTAAATCTAAAAATTGATTGTAGCTATTGTACATTGTGCTTAAATGATTGTAATTTTTTTTGAAGGGGTGTTTTTAATAGCATTAATGTTGTTTGATAGAATTTTGGTCTTAAAATGACACCACGCTTTATTTTGTTGTACAATATGCTTACTTTATTGTAATTCTGAAAATTGGGTGCATTAAAGTGTTGTAAACCATGCTTAATTTCTTATAAGTCCTAAAATTTTAGAGAAATAGTCATTCATGCTTTATATATAGTATAGATAACTTTAAATTTTTGTGAGACTAAAAAAAGTGACTTACAAGTAAGTCATTTGATGGTGGTTTAATACGTGTTTTAAACCATTAAGTTTTAAAAAATATCATTTTCTATTTTCATTACATATCTCTTTTCATTAAATTATTAATTATGTTACGTATCAAGATTACGTGATCAAAATAATGAGGCAAAATATAAGAAAAAAATACAATCTTTATGATAAAATGTAAAAATTTGACGTGCAAATTAGTTGCAAATGTTAGTTTTGAATTTTGAAAACCAAAACATTTGAAATTTTTTTATGCAATCTGAATATATAAATAAAAGGTTTTGCTAACCATAACCTTATGGAGTTATGGGTTATAGTTAAGCATTTCATATTTATAAATTTTACGTTGAATAAACTCATATATTTTATAACTATACATTTTTAATCATTTTAAACATGAGTGTTACACCCCGTGCCCGATTTTACCAAAAATTAAAACTTTAAAGCGGAAACGACTTCACTTTTAACGGACCCTTTGTTACTCTTTTTACTATTGACAAAAATCTATAACATTTCAGACCTTGAAACCATTTTTTAAATGAAAATAGACTTTAATACCTTCGAAACGACGGGTGGCACGACCCGTAACGACTTACGGTTTAAAAGATATGATTTTCCGAAAATTGACAAAATCTGAAAAACCGACCATATGGCCGTATGAAATATTTTATATGGTCGTATGGTCTTCTCAGAAACTTTCAAATCACTGACTTAACCATATGACCATATGAAATATCTCATATGGTCATATCGTACCTGCAGCAAATTTTCCAAAATAAATATATCCTTAAACTTTACTTTAATTCCGGAAAACCAACTTCTATAACTCGACATATTACTAAAACTTCCAGAATTCATTAACATAAGATAATAGATCATGTCCATAACCATTTGACCCGTTAATCTTTCACATATTCAAACTTTTCATTAATCCAAGCCATAGTATTGCCGTAGAACCTACAAAACATTATCAACTATAATGGTAAGCTTTCGCTTAGTAAGTAAATTGGCTATTACATGATCAATACTTCCATCATCACATATGCATCATGAATCCATTACTATAACACACAACTATAACACATATAATCACATAAGGCATCAAATACCTTAATCCTTTCATAATCCCAAGGCTTAATCCATTATTCTAATCTCTAGGTTAGTCACACCTTCTAAACAACTATAATCTTTCTTAACACAAACATTCATAATCACATACTATAACAACTTCCATATTAAACATATAGTAACCAAGTTACTTACCTTGAGTCCAAGCTAAGCCTAATAAGAGCTTCATCATCATCATCACTAGTCATCATCAATCTTCACAAATTATCAAGACCTAACAACATATAAATCAATACCATAACTAAGGGTTTACATAACCCATTAAACATGATCATCTTCCTTACTAAGTCATCATATGATCACACCTAGACCATATGATGAAATCCCACTTCACCCATAAACCTTAACCTCATTAAATCAAGATAAAAGCTTACTTACTTGCGGTGGATTGATGTTATGCCTTAACCTTTGGATTATGGTATCAAAATCCTTCTTAGTTTCATCATCACTTAACTCTTTTCCCTCCTTTTTCTCCTCCAAGACCGGACCATCACCACACCCATATAAAAATGATGGAACTTTTTAGAGAATGATAGAATTCTATAGATAAGAGATATTTACTTGCATTACTTTGGCCCTTTGGCATAACTAGTCCCTTAAGTCTCTTATCTTATACTTTAGCCACACTACATAATATAACACTTCCATACATGACAACTTAAGCCATTGAAGTCTATTCCATTTCTATTTGTGCCACATAATACTTCTATAATTATATAACATTTTTTTTACTATCACTTTGACTATCGGGTTTGACTATAAAACAACATTCGTTGACTAGCCAATCACGTAAAGCCTTTGGTCCATTTTCAACTAGGGTGGGGTCCAAGTACCCGGGAAACGGGTCTAACAATTCTACCCTCCTTATTTAGATTTCGTCCCCGAAATCTCTCGTCTATTACTAATCAAAACTTGGTCATAACTTACACATGTACATAACATTTACAACGTTAAGCCATTACGTTTCAACAATCTACCTGATTTTGCAACCAAGGCACGCTATAAGCCTATAACACATTCCATACCCTTAATCCATTTTATCTCCCGCTATATTTCTATAACATACGTCTTTAACCGTGTCATTATGTCATCCGTGACAAAATTAAACAGTACCAACCATCACTATAACCAAATTCTATTACTTTTACACCACATTTTACTCACATTGTTTTGTATTTTTCGTCAAGGACTACACGTCACTTGAGCAATCACACCATTCTCGCTATTACTTTCACATTTTATCGTAGCCATTACATTATTTCATTAACATTCTTACTATAACATTTTGTTTATCTCTAATAATTTCTCATAACTTTCATCAATTTTACGACCACTAGGGTCCTTGCTCACATCGCATCATGCCATATGGCCTACTATAACGTCATTTTACAGTAACCATTATGTTCTTCCATTAACATTTTTACTATAGCATTACGTTATCTTTTATTCTCTCTAATAACTTTCATTCACTTTATGACCACCATGGTCCCTTCTAACATCATGAGATGTGATGCGCGTGGATTGCAACACGCACTACGTTTTACCTCTCGAGGGATCTCGAGAAGCTTGCAATCCCCACCAGGCAGTGTA
>LBNU01015378.1:93739-108012 GCA_014162995.1 Artemisia annua
TTTTGAGTTTTTGTTGTTTTCCGCACTTTTTCACTCCGAAAACGCCCGAAAATGCTTCTTTTGTGATTTTCCCTTCAAAAGTACCTAAAATGAGAAAAGAAACGACTTTGGGTGAAATCCAAACCAAAAACATACGACTTAGGACTCAAAATGACCCCTAAAAACGTAACATTTTTCGTCTCATCAAGATGCCACAAGGCATACTATAACATCGCTATAACATTAATAATCGTTCCAACTTATGTTTATGACACCTTAAACGTAGGTTTTACATAACGACTCTTACCTAAGGTCCAAATTTAATGCTCTCTATCCCACCTATCTTATTTTCTTAGACGTCTAACTAGTTTTAGACTTCCGTTTCTACCCCTTCCCCTACTCATGCCATGTCGGGAGCACATAAGCCCACTTGTTTATACTTCCTCATTTACATGGAGAGGCGTCCCAAACGATGTAAATCAAGAAATACAAACTTATGATTCGGCGATTCACAACTTCTTTATTTAAATGAAGAGGCGTCCCAATCCATTTAAATAAAGAAAACATAAACCATCCTACTTATACACTTCCGACATAACACTCGCTCCTATCTGTTACACGCTTTAACTTATAATCTTTTATCATTTCACATTCATCATTCATAAATCAAAAAGTTCACTTTAACTTTTCTCTTTTCTAGCTTGGATCCACTTTACTTTAACATTTCCCCGAAGGGACTATTACATATGCCAAGGATGTAGGCAATCTTTGCCGGTGAAGGCAATTCAATTTATCCCGAAGGATTTCTGTAACATTCACTTGCTAACTCGGGCTATAACACATCCCGTAGGATCACTATAACATATCCCGTAGGATTTACTATAACATATCCCGTAGGATTTCTGTAGCAATCACTTTAACGTTTCCCGAGTTGCCTGTAACATCACACTATAACAACACATTGGATCCAAGCTATTAACACACATACTGTTACATCCATTTTAATTTAATTACGGAAAATTCATAGGGCATATGAAACCTGCATATCATGTTTACACATTTTCTATGTGTTTACTCATCTCACTTTCTCATTTACCCGCCAACCCCTGTTGACCATTTCTACATCTTTATTATTACAATTTTAGTCTATCCGACTATTCCACATATAGACCTTACTTAGGCCATCAACTATAACACACTCGTTATCGTCCATTTACCTTTTATATACATTCTATAACATTAACACGATCTCGTCGTGTTTTATTAAATCACATACCATCCCATTCTTGCTCATATACTTTAACTCATCACTTTTACGTTAATAGCATTTGGGCTTTACCTTTCTATTTCACATATAGACCTTACATAGGTCGTCAACTATAATACACCCTTCTTCACATACTTGCACTTATTTCTTTTTAGTTATTAGCATTTAAGCTTCATAATTCTCATCTCATCATTACATGCTATTATACTACAATTCCATTCTATAACTTTTACATTATTGGACACTTAACGATTAATGTGTCAATTACTATCGTACCTTCACACGCGGTGCTATAACACGCATTCACATCATACTATAACACATATATCATCATTACTCATTCATGCTTATACATCATATACTATAACTTACTATTATCACATCTCTGATACCACTTAACAACCAATCATCATTCATTAAATTCAACGAGACCATATGTTGGTCATCATTATCACATGGGTCATATATTGTTATATTTCCATCTATGACTTTCCATTATAACCATGTTCTAGTCACACTTTTCTATAAGCATCCATGCCGTATATCACTTCTATCCACATCTTGCTATTACTCTATAACACACATTCACATAACCATATTACATCCACCGACACTATCACAGGTGCACGGTGTACCATCACTTAATGCAACTAGTCCGTCATGGACTTATATCACATATATATCACCACTATAAAACATATTCAACACCATACATCATAAGCATCATATAACATATCAATAATCCTTACTATAACATAACATATACATTCCGCTTTTCTTAACTTCATATCCAACGCATCTATGAGTGGTTTAAGTCTAGGCAACCTAAAGGGACACCTAATTCACTTAAACCGAAGCTCTGATACCAATTTGTTACACCCCGTGCCAGATTTTACCAAAAATTAAAACTTTAAAGCGGAAACGACTTTACTTTAACGGACCCTTTGTTACTCTTTTTACTATTGACAAAAATATATAACATTTCAGACCTTGAAACCATTTTTAAATGAAAATAGACTTTAATACCTTCGAAACGACGGGTGGCACGACCCGTAACGACTTACGGTTTAAAAGATATGATTTTCCGAAAATTGACAAAATCTGAAAAACCGACCATATAGCCGTATGAAATATTTTATATGGCCGTATGGTCTTCTCAGAAACTTTCAAATCACTGACTTAACCATATGACCATATGAAATATCTCATATGGTCATATCGTACCTGCAGCAAATTTTTCAAAATANCATATTCAACACCATACATCATAAGCATCATATAACATATCAATAATCCTTACTATAACATAACATATACATTCCGCTTTTCTTAACTTCATATCCAACGCATCTATGAGTGGTTTAAGTCTAGGCAACCTAAAGGGACACCTAATTCACTTAAACCGAAGCTCTGATACCAATTTGTTACACCCCGTGCCAGATTTTACCAAAAATTAAAACTTTAAAGCGGAAACGACTTTACTTTAACGGACCCTTTGTTACTCTTTTTACTATTGACAAAAATATATAACATTTCAGACCTTGAAACCATTTTTAAATGAAAATAGACTTTAATACCTTCGAAACGACGGGTGGCACGACCCGTAACGACTTACGGTTTAAAAGATATGATTTTCCGAAAATTGACAAAATCTGAAAAACCGACCATATAGCCGTATGAAATATTTTATATGGCCGTATGGTCTTCTCAGAAACTTTCAAATCACTGACTTAACCATATGACCATATGAAATATCTCATATGGTCATATCGTACCTGCAGCAAATTTTTCAAAATAGACATATCCTTAAACTTTACTTTAATTCCGGAAAACCAACTTCTATAACTCGACATATCACCAAAACTTCCAGAATTCATTAACATAACATAATAGATCATGTCCATAACCATTTGACCCGTTACAATCTAAAATGGGTATAAACATGTGTTATGCCAAACATCCCTTTTTAACTTGACCATAAACACATAATCACACTATAACTTACCAATTGAACACCATTTCATTATACCAATCTTGACACACGTTTTTACACTTGTTTACTCATTATAAAACATTAACTGACTCACGGGGGTACAACATCAACATAGAGCTCGGTATCTACCTAAGCTCCTACTTTCTTACCCAAACCTTCTAATCTTTCACATATTCAAACCTTTCATTAATCCAAGCCATAGCATTGCCGTAGAACGTACAAAACATTATCAACTATAACGGTAAGCTATCGCTTAGTAAGTAAATTGGCTATTACATGATCAATACTTCCATCATCACATATGCATCATGAATCCATTACTATAACACATATCTATAACACACAACTATAACACATATAATCACATAAGGCATCAAATACCTTAATCCTTTCATAATCCCAAGGCTCAATCCATTATTCTAATCTCTAGGTTAGTCACACCTTCTAAACAACTATAATCTTTCTTAACACAAACATTCATAATCACATACTATAACAACTTCCATATTAAACATATAGTAACCAAGTTACTTACCTTGAGTCCAAGCTAAGCCTAATAAGAGCTTCATCATCATCATCATCATCACTAGTCATCATCAATCTTCACAAATTATCAAGACCTAACAACATATAAATCAATACCATAACTAAGGGTTTACATAACCCATTAAACATGCTCATCTTCCTTACTAAGTCATCATATGATCACACCTAGACCATATGATGAAATCCCACTTCACCCATAAACCTTAACCTCGTTAAATCAAGATAAAAGCTTACTTACTTGCGGTGGATTGATGTTATGCCTTAACCTTTGGATTATGGTATCAAAACCCTTCTTAGTTTCATCATCACTTAACTCTTTTCCCTCCTTTTTCTCCTCCAAGACCGGACCATCACCACACCCATATAAAAATGATGGAACTTTTTAGAGAATGATAGAATTCTCTAGATAAGATATATATATATATCAGTATATATGATGATATAGGTAGTATAGCGGCTATAGTATATACCTATTATACCAGTATAGTGGTATAGTAGTATATATATGTATATATATGTTATATACTTATATATCTAGATACTATATATATACGTATACTATATTTTTTTTTGAGAACCATGTTTGGCGACCTTGTACCGACTAATCCACGGCGATTTGAACGCCCAGCCCGGGCACACAGAGCTCACGAATCAAGGGTGAAGCCCTCCCTTTTCAGGGAGTTGCGTTGGGCACTTAAGGTTGTTTGCACCTAGCAGGAATTGAACTTGAGACCTCACACATTTTAGAGTAATAGTCACAAGCCCTTTTACCACTAAGCCACCCTTAAGTGGTTTAGATAAGAGATATTTATACTTTAGCCACACTACATAATATAACACTTTCATACATGACAACTTAAGCCATTGAAGTCTATTCCATTTCTATTTGTCCCACATAATACTTCTATAATTATATAACATTTTTTTTTACTATCACTTTGACTATCGGGTTTGACTATAAAACAACATTCGTTGACTAGCCAATCACGTAAGACCTTTGGTCTATTTTCATCTAGGGTGAGGTCCAAGTATCCGGGAAACGGGTCTAACAATGAGTGTGATCTTAAACAAGAAACATTTGATGTTCATTAAGTGTTGATTTTATAAACATAAAAGGTTTAATCATAGCCCATGAGGCTATATGTTAGCAAAATCCAAAAATATTTCGTGAAATGTTAATAAGTAACACTGGTGTGAAAACTAACTTATTTTACTTTAAAAGAGTATTGCGCGGTTCACAACGTCATGAAATTAATGATCCCAATAGCATTATATGAAAGATAACATCTCGAATATACCCGCAAGTTGTACTTCCACCATACCAAAGTCATTCTTCTTGACAAAACAAAGTTTAAAAGAAGACATAATTTTTTTTCCTTGTTTTCTAAAAAATAATAGATTTACCTTCTATTAAATAATTAAGTTATTATTATCTTCTAATAATAGTTTCAGGTAATGGTATAAAAACTCGATCAAATTTATAATTTAAGTTAAATCAAAAAACAAATGTGAACTATTAATTTATTGCACGAGTATAGTTTGTATGACTTTGAAATTATGTCTTCACTGACCACCAAGAATCTCGTGTCCTAGACCATTTTTTTTTAATTATTATTTTATTACAGTATTATTTTTTATTTTTTTTTCCTTTTAAACAAAACATACCTCCTTAGGAGTCATTTTGCATACTCTTATTTTGGTATTTATCAACGGACAAATCCCACCATCAATTTAATTTAATCTAACTAGCAGGGTACCCGCGCGTTGCGGCGGTGGGTACCCTGAAATTAAATTTTAAGCGAGTAATATTTTTATAGTAGCTTGATTTATTTTTAGTGTTTGTTTGGCTTAGTAGCTTGATTAGATCATACATTGCAACGCGCGGGTACCCTGAAATTAAATTTTAAGTGAGTAATATTTTTATAGTAGCTTGATTTATTTTTAGTGTTTGTTTGGCTTAGTAGCTTGATTAGATCGTACATTGTGATTAAATAGTCGTATATTTTGGTGAATGATGAATTAAATATTGTATTAATTGTATGTAAGAAATAGTATTTGCTTAAAATGAATTGCGCTTACATAGCTGTACATTATGTTTTATATGTAGTATTTACTTAAAATCTAATTTAGGAAATCTTAAAATCATAAATATGAGAGAGGGTCTTATATGGTTTATACTCCCTCCGTCCCATAATTATAGTCCACTGTTGACTTTTGAAGTATTTAGTTTCAACTTTGACCTTAAATATTTTTATTTGTGTTATATATCACTTGATGCAAAATATATGAATGGATTGAGTTTTAAATGTATTTTCCATAGGCATAATTTTTATCAAGTATTATATAACACAAATAAAAATATATAAGGTCAAAGTTGCAAAACGAAGACTTAAAAAGTCAACAGTTGACTATAATTATGGGACGGATGGAGTAAGTAGTATAGATAGTTGGGATTAACCTAAGATTAAAAATAGAAACTTAAGTTCATGTCTTTTTTTTTTCTTTATCTTTTTCTCTTTCTTATTATTCACTTTTTTTTTTTTCTTTTTTGTCTTTTTCCTAATTCACTTTTTTTTTGTTTGTTTTTCTAATAATTTTTTTTTTCAAATACACGTTTTTTTCGCTTTCACACATTTTCGTCTGTTTTCATACGTTTCCGCCCTTTTTCATATATTTTCGCCCGTTTTCTTACGTTTTCGCCCGTTTTCACACGTTTTTGTCTTTTTTCATACGTTTTCGTCCGCTTTCTTACGTTTTCGTTCGTTTTCATACGTTTTCGTCCGTTTTCATACATTTTCATTCGTTTTAATACGTTTTCGTCCGTTTTTTTCGTTTTCGTCCATTTTTCATACGTCTTCGTTCGTTTTCAGACGTGTTTTTACGCTTTCATACTTTTTCGTCCGTTTTCATACATATTCGTCTGTTTTCTTACGTTGCCAAAAGTTCAATATAGAACTCATATTTATCACAGAACCAATGAACCATTCTCAGCCACTCATTTTTTTTTATCAAAATAAAAAAATAAACTTTCACCTTTTTTTTTTAAAATTAAATATCTCGCAAACCGTAAATCGTTAAGCTAAAAAAAATACCATCGCGACGAGAATTAAATTATCTTTCTATAGACATGCATTGTTATATACTTTCGACGAACTTTTTTTTTCGACAAAATTTTTTTTTTCAAAATTTCCGCCCAAAAAAATCATATATGATTTGTAAAAATCATATGTGATTCGTTAAAATCAAATCATATATGATTCTTACTAATCATATATGATTTTTTACGAATCATATATGATTTTTACAAATCATATATGATTCATAAGAATCATCTGTGATTCGTATAAATCAAATCATATGTGATTTTTACGAATCATATACGATTTTTCTGGGCGAAAATTTAAAAAAAAAATTCGTCGCAAAAAAAAAGTTCGTCGAAAGTATATAACAATGCATATCTATAGAAAGATGATTTAATTCTCATCGCGATGGTATTTTTTTTTTTGTAGATTGAAGATTTACCGTTTGCAAGATATATTGTTTTAAAAAAAAGTGGAAAATAAAAATGGTTGGCTATGATTGATTGGTTGGTTCTATGTCAAATATGAGTTCTATATTGATCTCATCTCTTCTTACGTTTTCGTTCGTTATCATATGTTTTCGTCCATTTTCGTCCGTTGTCGTCCATTTTTCAAACGTTTTCGTCCTTTTCATACGCGTTTTTACACTTTCATACGTTTTCTTCCGTTTTCATACATTTTCGTCTGTTTTCTTACGTTTTTGTCCGTTTTTTCATTTGTTTTCGTCCGTTTTTAAATGTTTTTGGCCATTTTCAGACGTTTTTATATGTTTCTAAATATCACAAGTGATATTATGAAACAAGTGATATTCTGTGTGATATTCAGAATATCACAAGTGATTTTCTGTGATATGCAGAATATCACAAGTGATATTATGAGTACCACAAATGATATTCTGAATATCGTAAGTAATATTATGTGATATTCAAAATGTCACAAGTGATATTCTGAATATCATAATTGATTTTCTGAATATCACAAGTGATTTTCAACAAATGTTTTCAAACATGAAAATCACAAGTGATATTCAGAAAATCACAAGTGATAGATATTCAAAAAATCACAAGTGATATTTAGAATATCACCATTGATATTCAGAAAATCACAAGTGATATTCAGAAACGTATGAAAACTGACGAAAACGTAAGAAACAGACGAAAACGTAAGAAAACGGACGAATACGTATGAAAACGGACAAATACGTATGAAGACGGACGAAAGCATAAGAAAATCACAAGTGATATTCTGGATATCACTGAATATCACTTGTGATATTCAGAAACGTAAGAAAATGGACGAAAACGTAAGAAAACAGACGAATACGTATGAAAACGGACAAAAATGTATGAAAGCATAAAAACACGTATGAAAACGGACACAACGTATGAAAAATGGACGAAAACGAAAGAAAACGGATGAAAACGTATTAAAATGAACGAAAACGTAAAAAATTGGACGAAAAGGTATGAAAAAGGACGAAAATGCACGAAAACTTAAGAAAACGGATGAAAACATAAGAAAACGTAAGAAAACGTAAGAAAACAAACGAAAATGCATGAAAACATAAAAACACGTCTGAAAACGGATGAAAACATATGAAAACGGACGAAAACATATTAAAATTAATGAAAACATAAGAAAAGAGATGAAAACGTAAGTAAACGGACGAAAATGTATAAAAATGGACGAAAACGTCTGAAAATAGACGAAAACGTCTAAAAATGGGCGAAAACGTAAAAAACGTTTGAAAACAGACGAAAACGAACAAAAACCGTATGAAAACGGACGAAAACGTTTGAAAACTTATACAAACGGATGAAAACATACGAAAACGTTTGAAAAGAGACGAAAACGTATGAAAACGGACGAAAATGTATGAAAACAGACGAAAGTGAAGAAGAAGGGAAAAAACGAAAATTAGAAAAAAAAGAAAACAAAAAAAAAACAAANAAATATGGACTTAGGTTTCTATATATAATATTAAGTTAATCACTACCATTAGATCAAATTTGATGGATGATGATTATTTGTTCATTGGTAAGTACCAAAATAAGAGTTTGCATTTGAACTTTTCTCACCCGTTAAAAGGTATTTAAATTATAAAAACATGAAGATAATTCATAAATATTGCCCTTGCAGTAAAAATATTTCATTAAATACGTTCTGTTCTAACTTCTAAGGGAAATGTTTGGTGGACCTAATAAATAGGCCTATATATCAAGGCTCAACTTCTAACATAATTTATCTAAACAACAAAAGGAAAATGTTTGATGGACCTAATAAAGAGACCTAATCATGGACCTAATGCTTAAAATACTTTTACAGTGCATGCATTGTAAAAGTATTTTAAGCATTAGGTCCATGATTAGGTCTCTTTATTAGGTCCCTTTATCAATGCTCCATTCAAAAAGTTATAACTAAATATAAATATAATTTTAAAAGTAAAGCAGTAAAAGCTAACAAAATTTTAACACGTACCGGCAACTATAAAGTTCAATGCAGGCCACGACGCTTGTGATGATGTGTATCTGCCGTTCAGATACTAACACGTCAACTACCACATCTCAATACTATGAAAAGTGTCAACCCTTACGTCCTAACTAACCAAACTACATTTCGGTTTTCCTCTTCTCATTCATATAAAAACTAATTTATATTAAATATAATTTTGACAGCCAACAAATTAAAGTCTTAAACTAATAGATTTTTTTTAAGGCAATTGTTTTTATTAAGTATAGGAGAAAAAAATTAAAAAGAAAAAGATAAGTAAAAAGGAGATCATCCATATATAATAACTCATTCAAGAATAAACAGCTTACGAGTGATAGATAAAAAAATTAAAAAGTGGCACTACAAAAAACATGTGATATACATGAGAAACAACAAATGACTTTAACTATTGAAAACAATACAACCACCTCTAACAACCATGACACACAAAATGACCACATAAACCTTTTAGACGACATTGCACTTGACTGCATCCTCAAAAGCCTATATACTATCCTACCTTTTAGACGACCTTGCACTTGACTGCATCCTCAAAAGTCTATATACTATCCTTTGCAAGCTTGTCAGGGATCCGCACACCATTCCAACCACGAAGATAACGACCTTTTTGCTCTATTTGATACCCAGAAAAATGAGCTAAATTGAATTTCATCACAAATGGTTGTTAAATTGGATATTTTGTTTTCAAACACTCTTTTATTACGAGCGCCCCATATGTGATATAACATTGACTAACATATTGCTTGCCAAATAATCTTTTGCATTGNACGTTATACCAAAATTTAAATCTCGCGTAAAAATTGAACGTTTAATCTCCTGTAAAAATTAATTTTTTTTTTTTTTTTTTTTTTTTTTGCAAACTCACTAAGATATTAGGGTTGATATAGATTGGGTTTGTTTGATGAAGCTACGTTGGTTGATTAAAGGTTTTCGAACTCAAATAAGAAAGAACTATGATGCTCGCAAAATCCAAATCCCAAACTCGCAAAATAACTTTGATACTCGCTAAGTAAATCTGATACTCGCTTGAATTCTTCTTGATACTCGCTAAATGAACTATGATACTCGCTATGAACTATGATACTCGCTAAGATTTGTTTGATACTCGCTAGGAATAGTTTGATACTCGCTATGACTTTGATACTCGCTAACGAAATCTCATACTCGCTAAAGAAAGTTCATACTCGCTAGAGTTTAGATGATACTCGCTAAATTTGGGATGAAACTCGCAAAGTTTTGGTGATACTCGCTAAGTAGAAAGCCTTACTCGTAGAGGATAAGGTTATGAAAGGCAAACTCGCCAGATTGAACCAATACTCGCTAACAAAAAAAACAATACTCGCTACAACACAGAATCCAAACTCGCTAGAATTTACTTCCTACTAGCTAACAAAATTCAATACTCGCAAGCTTTTTCAAATAAATTCCATACTCGCTTAACCCTAATTCACAAACTCGCTAAACCCCAAAAAACGTGTACTGTTCGAATTTTTTGATTCAAGAACGTGTAATATTTAATCTATAACGAGTACAAACCTATCAAAACACCTAAAAACCTTAAACCTTAAATCAAACGAACCTTTCTTGTTGAGTACGAAACCAAACGACCCTAATAATAGCCTAACGACCCAAACCAATACAAAAGTAAATCTAAAACAACCTAAATCTATCCCTTGGCGATTGATACCACTTGTAGGAACCCGTATACAACCTAAATCACGACCTTCTTCACCTAAATCTAGAGAGAGAAAGAGAGATGTAGAGAGAGAGAGATGGGAGGATCATGAGTGTGAAATAAGAACTTGTATTATTACCAAATGATCAACCAAACCTCAAAGTGAGGTTATACAATAGTATATATAGGTGTGAAGTCTAGGGCTTTCTATCTTATACATATTTGGCCCTTCGACTTTCTAGTTATTAAATATTGAACATATAACTTCTTAGAATACTTTCTAACGCAACCTATTACATGATTCAAGAATATAATGACCGACACTTCATAATATAAAAATACAATGCTAACAACAACAACAACAACAATAATAATAATAATAATAATAATAATAATAATAATAATAATAATAATAATAATAATAATAATAATAATAATAATAATAATAATAATAATAATAATAATAATAATAATAATAATAATATTATTATTATTATTATTATTATTATTATTATTATTATTATTATTATTATTATTATTATTATTATTATTATTATTATTATTATTATTATTATTATTGTTNTAAATTGTCATATTTGTTATCGACCACACCTGCTTCACATGTTAGTATAGGCAGTCCCATACAACCATAATGGGATGGAAGCAAGACATAAGACTATCTTTATTTACTACCTCATCCAACCCAATCTTTCATTAAAATATTATTCTCTCACTCATCCACATATACAATCTATATATACAATCAATTTAAATTTTTTTACCATTTATCAACAACCCAATCTTAAACATATACTCGTATTTAATAGAGCACTACTTTCACTTTTAAATGCATTTTATTAACTCGTACGAGTATTAAAAATAAGAAAAGAACAAGGATAGTGGGATACAGTGACTTTCTCGAGAATCTACAATATAGTGTCTGCACCTTATAAAAACAACTTTATTGACTTTTGTCATTCTTTTTCATCTTTCTTGTGTCATCTTCTTCAACTACAACGTTAATGTCCAGCCAGATCTGCAATAGTTTTAGTGTTTCATTCCTTCCAAAATTTAAATTGTTGGCAGAGTGACACGTAGCAAGGTCGGTTCAAAAGTTTGGAAGTCACATACCGACTAGATCGTGCCTTTCTCTCTCTTTCTTTGGTATTCTTTTAATATAATATTGAGTATTTTTTGTCTTGTATACTCCGATCGGTCGGATCAGTTTGCCAATAAAGATAGTCTAAATTAACAAGATGCATTTAAGGAAAAATAAGATCGGAAACACAATTTCTTTGGAAAGTTCGTTTACGAAAATTCAATATTTTGACAAAAATCAACACCGCGCCACAAAAATACATGATTGTCCGGGAACCCTCCGAGACCCACCATGACTCCTCACTGTCCAGACATCTTTCCTTATTGGTTGAGTTAGCCAATTAGAGAGCAAGGTTGTAGAAGCCCGGAAACAACCTAAATCACGACCTTCTTCACCTAAATCTAGAGAGAGAAAGAGAGATGTAGAGAGAGAGAGAGATGGGAGGATCATGAGTGTGAAATAAAGAACTATGTTATTACCAAATGATCAACCAAACCTCAAAGTGAGGTTATACAATAGTATATATAGGTGTGAAGTCTAGGGCTTTCTATCTTATACATATTTGGCCCTTCGACTTTCTAGTTATTGAATATTGAACATATAACTTCTTAGAATACTTTCTAACGCAACCTATTACATGATTCAAGAATATAATGACCGACACTTCATAATATAAAAATACAATGCTAACAACAACAACAACAACAATAATAATAATAATAATAATAATAATAATAATAATAATAATAATAATAATAATAATAATAATAATAATAATAATAATAATAATAATAATAATAATAATAATAATAATAATAATAATATTATTATTATTATTATTATTATTATTATTATTATTATTATTATTATTATTATTATTATTATTATAATAATAACTGATTCTTATGATAAACATATTGATCCATGGAATTATAAACATTCCTCACACTTTGCTATGAAATGTTAAATTCAACAGAAATGTGATTTTGGAATGATTTCATTCAATTTCATTTACCAACCAAACACGTTAAGGAATGAAATTCTAATTCTAAATTTCCTTGAATCTGCCAACCAAACACGTTATGAAATGGAATTAGATTCCAATTTTATCACAATCCTGAAGATTTCACGAACCAAACGGGGCTTAGTGTCTCTTAATTAGGAGACCTACCAAAATTAAGTCTCCAAATTAAGAGGCTAATTAAGTGATTTGCTTCAAACCAATTAATTTGGTAAACAAACCCTAAGAGTTAATATAAATAATGTTGATAACGTCTAAAGAATATGTTGATAATTTTTAGTTGTTGCGTATAGCAAAATTAACTATATTTAGAAGAAATTTTAAGGTATGCTTACCATGAGTAAAGATCAAATCAGAAATAAAAGTAGAATGAGAAGAATGAGAAATAACCATAGCCGCACATTTTAGATGCACCTACAAAATAAGATGCATCTCCCATGAAATCTCCTTTTTCATTTGAAATGTGTGGCTAAAAAAATTTCTCATTCTTCTTATTTTATTTTCTCTTCTTAGTGGATCCATTCCCTGCTTACCATACTGTATACGTAACATTTGCCATCCAAATTTACTTTTCATAAGCAGTAACTAAGATGGTAAATGCCATATAGACCCCTTGTATTTACAAATGTTAAAAAATCCCCTTAACTTTACAAAATATTTGGTTAATCCTAAATTTTATTAACCATTATATTTGGTTAACTCCTTTTCAGGTCGGGCCTAGAGGGGTTCCCGATAGGTTGTAAACGAACCGAATAAACACGAACGGAGCCTTGTTCATGTTCGTTCATTTAATTTTAACCGAACAAGTAAACAAACATGGTCGCTTTAACGGACGGATTTTCTTGTTCATGTTCCTTTATTAAGAAAATACGATTGTTCATGTATATTAATTATGTCCGTTCATTAAGCTACTGAACAAACATAAACGAACGAACTTAAATAAACGTATAAAAATAAACATAAAATTTCAAAATATACATAATTTTAGTATAAGTTAAAATTAAGATGTTACAAAGCCCTTTTTTAAACCAAACACTGGATTCACAAATAATAATAAGTTGGCCCTAAACTTTATAGAAGTTTAATTGTCGTAATTTTTTTT
>LBNU01015378.1:108393-118416 GCA_014162995.1 Artemisia annua
TATATGATATATCATATATGATATGTAATATCATATATGATACATCATATATGATTTTTTCGGCCACAAAAAAAAAACGTGAAAAAACCGAAAAAAAAAAATTTTGTCGAAAGTATATCAAAGTGCCCGTCTATAGAAAGATAATTAAATGCTCGTCGCGATGATGTATTTATTTTTGCTTAACGATTAACGGTTTAAGATATATTTAAATTATAAAAAAAAGGGTGAAATATTAAATGCTTTTAATCTCAACCATTGATTTCTTTTTAGATGGATGGTGGGGATGAGTCCCTTGGTATGTGAGGAATGTTTGGTTTTTTAAATAACTCAACTCAAAAAGTATTACACTGAATATACTTCTGTAATACGGAGTAATTCATATAAAAGAATGATTGACCTAAATATAGTGTTTTATTATTTTTTATTTATTTATTTATTATTATTATTATTATTTTTTTTTTTAAGTAGTTCTAGGTGGTAACATGCTTATACTTCCGATTTACCCACGAATGGAATTGGGGATTGATAGTGTATAGGATATTAATTAACTGATGGAAATATATTTTGTGAATTACCTAGTTAATTATCATTATTTGCAGAAAAACGACAACCGCCTACACATTTCACTAGAAGATATTATATTGGCCACACAAAACTTCCGTGAGGACAAGTGCATTGAAGAAGGAAGATACTGGAAGCAGTACGAAGGACAAATTCCACTTGTTAATGCTAATGAACACACCATTGTTATTGTAAAGCGGTTTGATAACAAGTCTGATGAAGGACGTGACCGGTTTTTGACGGAGATTAAAGTTTTTGTTGAGTTTAAGCACAAAAATATCGTTGCTCTTGTAGGCTACTGTGACGAAATGGGTGAAAGAATAATATGTTACGAGCATGCGCCGAACGGAAGGCTCAATAAGTATGTGCAAGATGCTAGTCTCACTTGGATGCAACGCATCAAGATATGCGTTGATGTTGCAACGGGATTGGCTTTTCTTCAAGAAGATGGTGTAACAGAAAGTAAAGTAAATGTGATGATACACAGTAACATAAAAAGTGGTAGCATTCTACTTGATGCTGAATGGAACGCTAAAATTTCTAATTTGGAGTTGGCTCGTATGTTTTGAGACATTTAGGAACTATGTTATTTAATATTGTTCCACTAAATCATTAATGTAACGATTGAAACCTGACTTTTTTGTGTTTTACTATTACTTTGGTATTTGAAATTTGAACTTTGTCATTTTTCAAGAGGATATTATATGAATTTATCTTTGATGTTGAGTAGAAATGTAAAACAGTTTGACTCGTATATCATTTGTTTACTAAATATGACAAATTGGTAGGATCGTAGGATCGCGATCCGATCCTACGATCTCGATCTTGCAAAGACAAAAACGATCCTGCGCGGGATCGCGATCTTGACAGCCTTGGATCTACCATTCCAACAATTATATGTAGTATCTATAAATGGTCAAAATAAAACAACTAGATAAAATATGCTAGTTTAATTGTCTTTTACCATTTTGCGGTAATTTGTCTAGTTTCTATTTTAATAACTCATAAAGTGCAAATCATCTTACTATTAAAGATTGCTATGAGTTATTTATTTAGAAAATAGACAATTCTAATTATCCTATTATACCTTTCTCATTCATGAAAATGATTAGGATTAAGTCTCACACTTCTCTATATGGAAAGAAGACTACGTTTATTCTTTTCGTAAAGTTGATCCTAACCAAAAACCCATACGGGTATAGATCAATTTACTTGTGAAAAGAATAACTCATGTTTACGGTTTAATGTTGCATTAATACATTTAAAAGAGTTTGCAAAATTCAATTTTTAGTATTATCGATAATCAACATTTTCAAGAAAACAGAATACCCATGGATATATTCATATAACCACATATTTTCTTGAAAACCTAGGATCCAACTTTTCATAATTTCACTACGTCAGTTGATCTGCCATATAGTGAAAGTACAAAAGATGGTAATCTGTCGAACAATAATTGGCAAACAAGTTTTCAATTCCTAGATCATTATGGGATTTACATCAAATTGATTCATCAATTTGCAATGTAAGCATGTTTCATCCCATCTCATGCCGTAAGTTCTAGGTCTCACGCATCAACTTACTTAAGTCGTCTAACTTAGAAACTGCAAATTCTCCATGTGTGGTCTCACGCACACTCGGAAATTTGCCTTGCCATTAATCTTTGGCCTAGGTCTCATGCATACCAAAGAAAAACTCCAAGTGTCCCTTATAGTTAGATGGCATGCAACTTAAATTTTATAAGGTATTAAATTTTGATGTGATAATCAAAAAACATGTATAAAGATGCATGCACTCATCTTTATAACATTAGGGTTTTAAAACAATTTTTAATTACCAATTAGCAAGATAAAATTAAAATCTTTTGTTTGAGGTATTAGGTTCACCAATTAAAGAAGAACCTACAATTATCATCCACCAAGGTGGAATTGAGGTAAATCACCCTTAAGATGATATTGTACATCTAATGGTGATGTAGGTAAGGCGTCTTTAACGAACACATAAGTGCATGGAAACCAAAGGTAGACACTAGGCTCTTTCCAAACCTTGTTTCCATCACTATGAATTAGCTAAAAAGACTTACTTTCAAGACCATATGTACAAAAACATCAATCAAGCAAAAGTTTATAACTTTCATCTTAAAACATATTAAAAACTTTTACAATACAAATCTCGTCGCGAGGATGCATTTAACGCATTACGGCATGTAAGGCCAACCCCTAAGTATGACACATAAGATTTTCGTATTGTAAAGTTCTTAATAAAATTTATGTTTCACCATTATTAGTCCAATTAATTTTCTTTTCAAAAATTACCCTTGTTATTGCTTACAACTTTGATAAACACATAAACAAGTAATTTAAAAGAAAACAAATAGACAACTAATAAATAAATAAAAGATGAAACAATTAGCCACATGCAAGCTTAATTAGATAAACCCTAATTAAAACAATTCTAAGTTTATAATGTGTATAATTAACTGAAGCTTTCACTTTGCACAAGTGAGCCACATCCATCGAATAATCGATTGCGTAAGCTAGAGTTAACTCATACACCACATAACAAGTAAATTGATTTTAATTACACTTGGGGTCTTCCCCAATTTTAGATCTATCTATTAATAACATGTGTAAAACAAAGTTACTAACAATTAAAACAAATAACTAATCCATGACTAACATGCATGTTTTGTCATGGATTCATGCATAACAATTACTAATTAGTTCATATAAACACGTTGCAAACCTAGGGTTTCTAATCCAATTAATTAGAAAAATAAACCACAAACCCTAATTAGGGTTCATGGAAAATCGTACCCCCCAAAATTAGGGTTAGGGTTTCGAAAATATTTTTAAACCCTAGATCTATAACTACAACATGTATATCTATAACAATCAAAGATACGTTTTTTATTGTTTTAGTAATCAATTACATGTTATACATGGCTCGTGATGCCACTGTTATAATTAATAAATCATGACAATCATATATATTTTCTAATATCAAGTAGTCACATATGTGGAAGCGTAGGATCGAGTATAACATATAAAGGTTAACTAAAACATAAATAAAGAACGTACCGTATGCAATCTTGAATTCTTGGATGAACCCTAATTAGGGTTTATATGAATTAGGGATCTATTGATTAACCCCTTACCGTTTTGTTAATCGATCCAAGATGTAAACAATAATGTGTTTACACCACGTTCTTGTACACACGTACTAATAGCGATTCGATGTGAATGCTAGTTCTTGAATCACGAATAAAGCACAAAGCAAACAAGGTTTAGCTTAATAGAATATATAATATATAGTCGAACCCTTTTAACTTGCATCTGTCAAACAATACAATGGAATAAAAGAATCATGCACATGACATGCGTATATAATAAGCATGCATGTCATGTATGGTAGATCACATGATATACGATACATGTAATATAAGAAAGGGTTGTCAGTTGTGTCGCTCGTAATCAGCTAGTCAAAAACCCACGAGAATGAGACCAAAGGTATATTAATATAGCATTAAATCTTGTCCAACAAGTCATTGCTAGCACCTCCTTAAGTTTCAAAACTCGACACTCAACCCCCTCCTTTTTCCTTGTTCGACTATATTTGTGATTTAATAATTAAATATAACTATTTATATATTAATTATTTAAAATCGATTCTCATACGTAAAGTGTGCAATCCCATGGTCTCGGGTTCGATACTAGACATACACGTATTAATATTTATCCACAAACCTAACAAGTTTGATAATTTCCTTTCTAGATTCTTAGGCTTTTATTATTACAAAAATGATATGGTAATAAAAGTTATGTATAATGAGTTATTAAGAAAATAACAAGGAGTTACAAACTTTAAACAGGTGAACAATGAAGAAAGTGTGAAAATAAAAGAAGTCCAACAAATTTTGGAATCAAACACAGACATGGTTCAAGTGAAACAACTGGCAGCTGATAGTGAAGAAATTTCCAAGAGATCTGGAAATGTTGACGACGGTGAAAAGGTCCTTTTCGTTTTCTAACAAATTTCGACATCTGAAGTATTCTATATGTTCTTTGGGTTTTAGTAACCAAAAATCTCGACCATTTGATGACAGGCGTTGTCGCTAAATGAAGTGAATGAAAAGAAACATCTTATGCTTTCAGCAAAGGAAGTTTTGTACGACTCTTCTAAAGTGAAGCGTGTCAAGCTTTTTCATTTGAAGCCCTCAGAAGATCCCAGGTTTGTTTTTACAAACAAACTTCAATCTAACTGTTTAACTACTTACGGGGATTATGCCCATAAATTAAGCAACTTTAATAGCTAAAACTAACTCTTGAAGCCAAATTTCATAATTTAATGTCTTGTCATAATAAAATACATGTGCACCACATGCCAATGTCCCCAGTGCCTTAATAGTTAGATAATATATACAGATTTCACCTTTCAAAGTCTTTACTAAGTTATAAAAAGAGAATATAGATGCTAAAGAAATGTAATCACTTACCCCATAATATATTGTACATGCAGATTCCAAGAGGTGATTGAGCTTTTACCACGTCAAGTATTTAGCCTCAAATGCAAGATTCAAAGTCAAATGTTGTTACCGGATGCAGATTACATGTGCTACCTTGTATTCAAGCTTTCAGAAAAATGTCATGGGTTGCATTGTCCAGTGAAGGTAAAAGATGTACTTCACTGGAAAAACAAAGAGATGGGAATCCTTTATTTTAGAACCCCAAGCCCATGGAATATACATGATAATCATTGGGTTCCAAAGAAGAGGGAAGATGGATGGATGGAGGTTATTGTGTGGAAATTCAACTCAACTTCTGATCTTCGAAAAGATTATATTCCTATGCATTTGAAATTGATAGCTTATGAAGGAACTATGTCCGGCCTTATTGTAGGTGGCCTCGAGATTCGGCCAGTGTAAGTGTACAAGTTCCAATATTTTGCCCATATGGAGTTTCTACTTAATATTCTTGCATAAGACTTCATTTGTATGTTTCATATCAATAATTGCAAACGAGTTGCCTTACCTTGGCGAAGGTTTATGTTCTTGGTTGCAATGTTTTATCATGAATCTGCTTGCAGAGTCTATGATTTTACAACTCTGTTTGCACTTCAGTGTCGATATGTAACAACTAACAATGAATGTTAAAAATAAGCATTGGTTTGGAGTTTACAAAGGTAAAATTACAATCAGATTACACATAATTTTTTTTATTAGATCTTAAAATAGACGCCTGAAGCCCATCGATGTTAAGGCAGAAAAGTAGCTAATCTGTTACGCTGCTCATTTCAAAAGCTAATCACAAAATCACAGAGGAAGTCATTATAACTATATTCTAAAACCCAAAATTTGGGCCCGTTACAAGTACATTATTACAAAGATGATTACAGTCTAATTACGGAAATAAAATGTGGTGCATATTTGATAGTACAAAAGGTGGTACTGCATCCTCTGCATGTTTCGATCCCTTATTGGCTGAAGTACAAACCGTTACTGTTCATCCGTCCCTTTTTTTTACTATTTGAAACACTGTTCATTTCTTGATTATCGGTTATGGCAACTGTTTGCCCCCGTAACCTCCCTGTAATGCTTTCTTCTAACCGACTTAAGGCTTCACCCAATTTGACTCTCTCTTTCAGACACCAGAAACTTCCAGCACTAACACTAATTTTATCATCAAAAACACACACTAACACACACACACTCAAAGGGGCAAAATCAAAACCAAATCAATCCAGCAAAAAATGAAGTCACTGGCATGTCTTTGGGTTTTCCGGCGAACCTTGCGCCGCCGTCTTCAATCCGACCACCAATAGTAAGTCTCATCATATGTTTTTTTAGGTTTTAATAAATTTTTAATTATTTGATTTTAAATTTACACCCTTTAGAGCTTTTATATAAAAGATTAGAATTTTTTCATTTGTAGGGTTTTGATTTTGCATATGTGAATTTGTTTGCGGTTTGGAGCTACGAGGGTGAATAGGTTTGATGTGGAGGATAAGCTACAAGCCCTTGAGCCTGCCGATTTGGGTGAGTTATGGTTAGCTATATGATCACCAAAATCACCCAAATCTGAACTAAATTTTATAATTTATTTTTGGAATTGCTTTTATAGTTAATAAGGACGATGTCAAGTAGATTATTATGTGATAATTTTTTTCAAAAACTTCTTACTTTTACATTTATGAAAAGAGAAAGTAACCTGGTGTTGTGACTGCTCTTAGGACTATTTAATGGCACCTTAGATTTTTGTTGTTGTTTACTTCTTTAAGTTTAATGATGTTTTATGTGTATAAGGTTTTTTGGGCGTTTTATATTTTTGGTTTTTTTTTGTTTTTTTACCCCTAGAATAATTCGTGTAAGGTTGAGGATGTTTGGTTGAATGCTTCGGTTTGTTCTGTGTAAAGAGTCAAAATTAAAGTGAGAGGTTATTTTTTATGTTAGTTTTGATTAGTATTTGGGTGCATTGCTTGGCGAGGAAAAAGTGGCGGAATGCTTTCAACCCAGAAGCCGGAATAGCGGGACGGAGATAGCGACTTTGAGTGCCGATTCACCAGGTTGAAAGTGAAAGTCGCCAAAAAGTGGCGGAATGCTCTCGAAACCAATTCACTTGAGTGAGACAGAGGAGAGCGGAATTTCGTGTGTAGGAGTGAAGAGTCACAGTCCAGTTCCACGGGATTTCTCCCTTCACAAAGGCACAAAGTAACGGTAAATCTCCCTTACATTGTTATCTTTTATTGTATAACTCGATTAACTTAGGATTTTTAGGTTTCGTACTTGAGAAATATAATATCAGAATTTCTCTTTGCGCAATGTCTATATATGTACTGATTTCCCCCCTCTTTTTATTAAAAAATCTTAAATTGTGCCGATATATATAGGCTGTTTTCTTGCTATGTGTAACACCTCCAAAATTTGGTACAACGGAAGACTTATTAAGCTTTCGGGGTGTCACGAAGGTTGGTATTTCAACGCAAGTCATAAAAGAACGAGATAAAGTAAACATAAGTAAAACACTACCAAACGAGGTTTTTAAAGTTTACATCATCCCAAATTTATCCAAAGTAAGGCCCAAAAGTAGTAAACGTAGGTCCACAATTACATATAAGAGTTTTAGAAAAATAGATCCTTAACCGCTTTGCCAAGCCAAGCCTCCAATCCAAACATCCCGTATCATTTCTTAATTACCTGAGAAAACGTGCTAAAAGTCAGCTTTCGCTGGTGAGATCATAGGTTTAGATTCATAATAAATTTTAAGTGGACATATACGCAAAACTCTTGCTAGCTAGACTAGGCCTTAAATCAAAACCTGCGGATAACCTCCGCCTTATCATAATCACACGGATACCCTCCGTTATATCAAATTCGCACGGATACCCTCCGTTATATTAAATTCAATTCACACGGATACCCTCCGTTTTATCAAAGTCCTATAGGTGATCACACTATGGCTGTTGCATCTAACCTTTGTCTAGTCCACACGCGGTAATCCACTATGTGGCTAAGGTTGATACAATATCCTAGTTCCTTAGCATAGCAAGTTTTGGGAAAACAAAAGCGATAGTAGTCCACATAAAACAATTTGCACGTTTCTCACCCCAAGTATTGAAAACAAAGTTCAAGAGTAAAAGGGGGCTATGACTCACCTCAAGTCCAGAAATCAGCAAAAGAAATCGGTAGTGGTAAGAAGTATCACAACTCAAAAGACAGCAACTACGGACTCGGCACTTCCTAACAATATAAATTCGTTTTAGGATTATTCTCTCAAAGTCAAATATTCCCAATCCCGAACGTATTCCTTTTTACTTTCCAAAAATTCATTTCTCTTGTTATTCTCATATTAGTTTGGTGTTTGGCATCCATGCGGGTGAAGGGTCGACACAACTCACTCAAGAATCGCAACCAAAAAATATCATAGCAACATCTTATGGGTCTAATATTAGTCCAATATATCATTTAAATAAATTATCGAAGTTTATCAAATCCGTCGACTTGATAACCCTCCATAATTTATTCACCTAATATATCCTTCCAAGATTATACCCAAAACCTAGATCACATAACACATAGTTCCTACATGGTAAGCTTTTGAGTCTACATAAGCCTCGTAAATAGATTTCGGAAACTTATCAAATTCGTCAACTCGATAAACTTCATGAAATATTTATCGACTTATTATCCCCAAACTCCTACCACGACCTAAGGCGTCGTAGGATATAATATCCGATAATAACCCCTCCTATATAACTATTTAAGTCCTATTAAATCCGTCGACTAAATAAGTTAAATAGTTATTTAGATTGGGTGTATTAGCGCTACATATCCGTGACTAGCATAAGTAGTCAATTAATTAGGTAAAGTAGCTCGTCTTGGACTTAAGTGCCCTCGTATATATTATAACTCGATAAAATGTCGTTCTCACTTCAAAAGATTTGTCATGTTTCACAAACCAACTCACTTTGTGTTCGTTAATTCTTTTATAGAAATATATCTTATAATAAGGTCTTCGACGATATTACACTAAGTTAATAGTCTAATATTAGTCGTTAACGTTATTACCTTCGTTCTCGTGATTTCTTATTTATTATATACACATCCGTACACACACAACCACACACACAGATATATATAGTAGTATATATTTGATCATTATATATATAATTAAGTGGAGAACGACATTTTATCGGATGTTAATTAATATATATAAATATATATATATTTATATATATATATATTATTATAATATATTACGGGAGGGACTTAAAGTCCAAGTAACGAGCTACTTTACCTAATAATATAATTGTAACTAACTTTATATGCTTAAGTCAACTGGAATACTATTCGTTTACACGTTTTATATATATATGTAGCCGCTAATACATCCCATAAATTACTATTGAATTAATATATTTATATCATATTAGTCGGACGATACATAAAAACGATAGAGACTTATGATATATGTTATTAATAGGGTGTTATGGAGGTATTTATTAATTATATATTATTCTACGATATTTTATTATATATTCCTTCTACGACGCCTGGATTTATAATTACCGAGCTACAGTACATGTCGGGATATGCGATGTATTTCGGGGTCGATAATAAGGTCATTAACACATATTGTCTCTCGATTCTGAGCAACCTCACAGATTTATTTCGGTAACGTTGCGAATCTTGATAAGTTTCCGAAATCGGTATATTAACGGAGAGTAATAAATCTCCTCACAAAGCCTTACCATGTGGGAATCATATGTTGTTTATGTGATCTCATAAGGCTCTCATTCGAATGCTATCCAATAACTCATTGGGAAGGATAAATAATTAGCTGACATAAAATCATATATGCTACTTGCGGGGAGGTGTCCTGAGTCACAGTCTCGCGGATTTGATAAACTGTTACGATAACTTTATTTAACAACTAATATGACCTATATTGGATATATTGATACTCC
>LBNU01015378.1:118425-131445 GCA_014162995.1 Artemisia annua
GTATATATAGTAAGTATAGGTACGCTAGTGGTAGGGCATAGTATATATATTTATATATAATATATAGATATAGATAGTTATAATAGTAGATATATATATATATATATATATACTCACGTTTACACGTTTATATATATATATATATGTATATACATAAACGAATGTTTATATTGATATATAAGTTATTACGAGTTTTTATATTTCGTTCGAGTTATAAAATACACAAGTCACATGTCCGAGTCATTACTTCTCGGCTCATTGTCCAAGTCCAACCTCACATGTCGGTAATAAAAATAACCCCGTCAATCAAACCAATACCATCCACTCAACAAACTACAAGCTCCGGGTCCGACTACGGTACCCAACTAATCCTATCTCCGTCATTCTAATGCCGTAACAACCATTGCCGTGACCACGAGGGTCTCGGCCTCCTTATTACTCCCTTGTACACAATTAAGAACAACAACAACAAAATTTAATAACAACAATATCAAGAAGAACATCAAGTAGCAGGGGTCTCGGGTCATCCCCACCGAGCCCACTTTGAGCCGAGAGACCCACTTGGGTCTCGGCCAAGCTCTACGAGCCACAAGGCTAAATCCCAAGACCACGAGGGTCTCGGTTTTGCTCAATCCGAGCATGAAACCAATCAAACGGACCACTAGGGTCTCGATACCACAACAACAATAATATATAAGTATTGAAAACCAAAACTCAAACAAAACCATCAACAAAACTAAGCCATAAAGCTCGAACTAGGCCAAGCCGTGAGCTACGGCTCGTGGTTATCACATCGACACCAAACAAGACCCAAAACCCGGATACCAAACGAGTTTTTATCATCAAAAAATTTATTTCCCATTAGTTTAAAACGTAACCCAATAATAAAAACCCGTATATACACGGATTGGAGCTCGAACCAAGGCACACGAGGTAAACTCGTGGCCACTCACCTTCAAAACAACTTCAAAAACAAGTTTCTTCAAAAACCCAACAAGTAAAAATGAAAATGGTGGTGTTTAGGTGGCGGTGGTGATGAGAACGAGGTGTTAGAGGTGTTTATTTTTCGCGTGAGTTACACCAATAGATAGATCGTGAAAAGGAGGTTAAGATGGTGGTGTTATTTTGGTTGTAGGGGTGGCAGTGTGGTGATGGCAGCCGGAATTAAGGGGCGGCGGCTAGGTCTAGAGAGAGAGAGATGAAGGTGATGTTGGTGTTTGTGTTTTTGTTGTGGTGTGAGACCAAGAAGACCACAAGGACGATTTTGTAGTTACTCTTTCTTTATTATTATTTTTTTACAAAGATAATAATAATAATAATAATAGTGTAAAAAGGGTGGTGACTAGGTATTAAAACCCATGGACCAATCCCGTAAACTTTTCAAAATGTTTCGACATTCTCAACCGAGCTCGTTCCTAAATATTTTTAAAGCTCCAAAATACGTTCCATAAATATATAAACCAACTCGTAAGTTTAAAATTATTCATATTCGTTAGGTTATCCTAGTGCCGGAATCAACGTAGTGCCTAATAGCGATCTCAAAAATAAATTACCACATATGTTCCATATTAAATTCGAATTTCCAATTCATATTCCACATAAACCACGAATTTCAAAACCACGATTCAAAGTTTACAAACTTATCGCGAATAAACTTTCAAATATTCCAAAATCATTAAATTTAAAGTAATGCGGGTTTTTAAATAGCTCCCTAATTTGCCAGTTGTCACACTATGAGTTACCTACACAGTATCCGTTTACTGAAAAAAAAAATATGCCCAAAATATGATGGTACATTTCTTTTTGCAGATTGCACAAAATATGAAGTCAAATACAACTCTATGCGAGGTATGCACCACACCCTCTGACCCGCGTAGTTATATTTTGAATGTTATAGTGCTAAAGATTATACACTCTACTTTAATGAGTTCATATTCCGAATTTGTAGCACCATATTTTGTGTGGCTTCCATATAATATTTTGTCTACGTTATTGTTGGTTATTTTGTACACGTTTGAACCTATGCCTTTTGTTTGTGTTTTTAGGGCCGCATATTTTTGGCTTGCTTTATGGTTTTGAGGTCGACAACCATGCAAGATGATGATGTTTCCTGATACAAGCTTGAAGATCTGTGTAAATCATAAGAAAGGTACATGCTTTAAGCTCCTTTTATGTTGTATTCAAAAAGTGCGACAAATGCAGAAGCATCAAAGTCAACAGCTTATAGTTGGATAAAATCTAACTTGGCATGATCTTTTTAGACTATTTTAAACAAGATCATTATTCATATAGATTTTAAATGGTTTTTCTTTTGTTTAGTTATCAGTTTTACAATGTTAATGCTTCAGCAAAGAACGTATGCAAGATCCTGATCATCAAAGACCACTTATGGTTTTATATGGCATGATTTTAAGTCTCTTCATAGGCTCCATAATATATTTGTGCTTATGCTTATCCTTTTATACAAAAGGCATCCGTACATCTTTGTTTTAGGCTAAGCGCGAGCAACTAATATGTTTGAATGACCATATGTTATAATGACACTGAATTTTAGAATTTGTTGGATATTGGTTGTTGGAAAATACCTCGACAACAATCCGAAGTTCGATCGCGAAACGCTAGATCGCGAGTTGTATGAGCACACGTAGCAAACACGAGATACTACAAAGAACCGACTAGAATATGCACACGATATACCTCAACGTACCCTTTATTAAATACAAATAAAGCTTTTTACAATTGAGGAAGAAGAATGAATAACTAGCATCCCCTCATCTCTATTTATATAGAGATGAGGAGGTGGAAACCTATCCTAAATAGGAAACATCTTGGCTTGCACTCCAAGCTATCTAATCCTAGTTTATGTCTAACACCTAATCTAATTACAAAGTACACTTTAGTCCCTAATCTATGTTTAAGTTTACTACTAATATATAACAATTTCCACCTTAGGAGCAACACTTAAACATAACCGATACTCAGCACCTTTTCCTCGTGCTGGAACCTCGGACCGGGGACCACCTTGTCGACCAGGCATTGTACTTTAGTAATTTTCCAAGATTAGCTTCCGTAGACTCCTTCACTTTCTTCTTTTCAGCAACATTACCCTCTGCACCCTCTTGACCAGGTACTCCGGTTACCGTAATGTCTGCCCCCACCTTTATACCAAGGTGTACCTTTTCCTGCTCCTTTACCAAGCAGTCCGTGTTTGTTGTTTCTTCAAGTTGCTTGTCCTCCAACTTTCTTTGAGCCACTGCAGCATCATCGTTACTAACCTGAACAACCTCAGCTTCACGATTCCCTTGAGCTCCCTGCAGTTCCACCTCAAACCAAACACGTTCATCAACCTGTACTCCATGGACTCCTGTTTTAACACCAGGACCAAGTTGTTTGAACCCAACTTGTTTATGACCAAGTTGTTTGAACCCAACTTGTTTATGACCAAGTTGCTTGAATCCAACTTGTTTTGAACCTCCATGCTTTTGTACACCAAAAGTCGTCACTTTTGCTTCAAGAGTATACACACAGTTCTCTTTCCTGATCCCAGTCATCATAACCCGACAACCTTTGATCACCTTGACTCTACCCATCTGCATCTTCACAGTATAACCCTCTTTTTCAAGAGTACCCAATGAAATCAAGCTTTTTCTTAACCCTGGAACATACCTGACATCTTCCAGTATAAAGCTTGAACCATCATGCAACTGCATCTTCACTTTTCCTGTCCCTTTGATAGTGCATGTCCTGTTATCACCTAACTGAACCGAACCACCATCAACATCCTTGAAGTCATACAAGAAATCCCTCCTAGGTGTCATATGATAAGACCCACCTGAATCCATTACCAATTCAGTCATCTCATCATTCCCGACTACCATCAAGGCTTCTCCAAAGTAGGCGTTACCCTCGTCATCAGAAGAATCAGAATCCTGATCATGCTTACCCTTCTTGACGAACCCACTTGACTTCTTCCTTGGACAGTCTCTCTTCAGATGATCCTCTGAATGACATATGAAGCACTTGAGTTTACCAGTTCCACCCCTTGACTTAAACCGCGAACTTCCACCAGAATGAGCTTTCCTTGAATGATCTGACCTTCCCCTTACATATAACCCGTCACCAGTTTCTTCCTTTGTGCCTTCGGTTTTTCTCTTCAACTCCCTTGAATTCAGAGCCGCAAGAACATCCTCCATTGTCAAGGATTCCCTCCCATACAACAATGTCTCCACAAAGTTTTCTTAAGACGATGGCAACGACGTAAGTAACATAAGTGCCTGATCCTCATCCTCAATCTCGATATCAATATTCGTCAAGTCAAGTATCAACTTATTAAACTCATCTATATGATCACCCAGTTTTGTACCTGGACTCATATAGAACGTGTACAGCTTCTTCTTCAGATACAATCTGTTTGCTAAGGACTTAGTCATATACAGACTAGTCAACTTCGTCCAAATTCCTGCAGCAGATGTTTCCTTGGTAACTTCCCGTAAAACCCGGTCTCCCAAGCATAGAATCAACGTACTGTATGCCTTCTTCATCAAAGCAGCCTTTTCACCTGCTTCCTTGTCCGCGGGTAATGTCTCTAATGCAGCATCACATCCCAGCTGTACCATTAAAGCGCGCATCTTTATTTGCCATAACCCGAAGTCGTTCTTCCCATCGAATTTTTCGATGTCAAACCTAGTTATAGAACTAGTCATTCTTCTTATACCTTGCTAAAAACCTTGTCAAGTTGTTTGTTAATCAACTTTACCGACAAGCCTCACAAGCCGTGTGCAATATTCCTCCTTGTTGCTATAAACCCTTCTTGCAAATCGAATTAATTAGAAAAACTCTAAACCCTCGATTTCGAACAAGCAATCCCGATCGTTAACTTGAACCCCAAGCAAACCACGATCGAAACTTGAACCGCAAGAAAAAACCCGCAACAAGAACCTCCAATTTAATCGTCTTTTAAATACAAAAAACGATAACCCGAATATGTAGTAAACTCTTCGTGGATAAATAAAAACCAACAACCACCGATGGTCACTTTTTGTTATAAATCTCCACGTGATACAATATACTTGTATGTCACTTTTGTTTTAAAAAATAAAACTCCCTGACATCACTTTGTATTTAATTCTCCACGTAAAAGATACAAAACAAATTGTCCACCTCCTTTAATTTGTTGTCGATCACTGCTACTTCCCGAAAAAACGATTCGAAACCCAAATTTTTTTCTCTGCTCGAACCTTAATACCAACTCGGCACCTTGATCTAACACTCGAACTTCGATGACCACAATAACCTGGCTCTGATACCACTTGTTGGAAAATACCTCGACAACAATCCGAAGTTCGATCGCGGAACGCTAGATCGCGAGTTGTATGAGCACACGTAGCAAACACGAGATACTACAAAGAACCGACTAGAATATGCACATGATATACCTCAACGTACCCTTTATTAAATACAAATAAAGCTTTTTACAATTGAGGAAGAAGAATGAATAACTAGCATCCCCTCATCTCTATTTATATAGAGATGAGGTGGTGGAAACCTAGCTTGCCTTGCACTCCAAGCTAACTAATCCTTGTTCTAGTCTACCACCTAATCTAATTATAAAGTACACTTAAGTCCTTAATATATGTTTAAGTTACTACTAATATTTAACATCGGTGTATGTGCATGTCTTTCAATTGGAGTGTGGAGTTTTATATGTTTTGTGTGGTGTTTAGAGGAAGAATACATTGTTGAAAGATTATGAGATTAGTGGGAAACCTTTGGTTTTCGTAGATAAGCAAATTCGTGAGAAGAATGCAGAGCTTGGGAAGTTTGATAAGTATATTCTTAGGTCCCAATGACAACACTTTTGTAGCATCAAATGTGGTACCATGTTCTTCACACAAGCATGTAATGCCTAAACAATATGATGGCGTACATATACATGATAAGGCTTCTACTTTACTAACCAAAGTGAAACACTTTCAGTATTGTTTACACAAAATTAATATGCTGATGTGTAGTTTAGGAATACATCGTTAGTTATGTATTTATTCAGCAGTACAAAGGAGCAAAGTTTAGGCGACAATGAAAGTGCAAGTAAGCTATAAATATTAATACTTTATACTTATTCGAGTAGTTTTGCGTGATTAGCCAAACGTCCTCTTATATAATACTCATATATTTATTGGCTTACAGTATCGTAAATGATCATTTGAATTAAAACGGGCTGCTCATTTCTTTGCGGAAATCTGCACTAACCAATGCATACCACCTCCTAAAGAGCTTTGCTTAGAAAGAGCATCTGACCTTTTTGTTAAATTGAACAGGCTACGGCAGGTTAGCAACCTAACTTTTTTTTTTTTTTTTTTTTATTTTGCAAATAATTGTACATCACTTGGAGCACACTTTTAAAATGGGTAAACCTAATATGGGCACTGTAACTGTTGGGTGTACAAACCCAATCCCACATCGGTAGAACTATAATCTCAAAGTTAACATATAAGCTTGGTGGGCTACTCCTTCTATCACCAATTGGTTTTAGAATGGAACCTCAGTTGGGCTTATATGTTGGACTTGGTGAGATGCTGGGCCGTTGGAATCTCTACAAGTGGTATCAGAGCCAGGTTGGGCCCAGTGATGATATGGATGGCGTTCCCTTGATTAGACTCTGGTTCGACGGTATTAGTGGATCCCGGTAAACCTTGTACCGAAAAGAAGCCGGTAAAAGGCGGTGTGTTCCGATGGTAAAGGTCGGCGGTATGGAAAAGGTGGGATCGTGGCTATAGTCGAAGGGGAGGCCCATGGTAGTTTGGGTTTGAGGGGAGGATTGTTGGGTGTACAAACCCAATCCCACATCGGTAGAACTATAATCTCAAAGTTAACATATAAGCTTGGTGGGCTACTCCTTCTATCACCAATTGGTTTTAGAATGGAACCTCAGTTGGGCTTATATGATGGACTTGGTGAGATGCTGGGCCGTTGGAATCTCTACAGTAACCATATGCATTTAGAGCCGTGTAACCAGGTTTGTCGTCATTGTGGAGCATTATATACCAAATACTAACTTACCGGAAAAATATCCTACCCTACTTGACGCAACGTATTTAAAAAAATGAAATTACGTGCATAAGTGTTCTTGGTCAAAAGTTCTTTACACATGGCTCATTTTAACCCTTTGCTTCTACTTTTCCACTTTTGGTTAACTTAATCATTATGCTATGCCCTTTATTAGTTAACTATTTAGTTGATAAACTGAAATTCTTGGTGTTGACATATTTAGTTTTTTCAAATGCAATGGAATATGCACTTGATCTGTAGTTATTAATAGCGTAAACTGGAGATGCTTATGGCGGTTTATTAGCTGAAGTAATATCTTCCTTTGATATTAAGACAACACATCAAATGATATACAAGAAAATGTAGAGTTAGATGAGAAGACAAAATGCCAATTTGCAATTTTACAAATGGGTATTTGTTCTTATTTTCAGCTTTTAAATGTTTGTCATTATTAACACAGGATTAGACGGTGTTATGGGGAATTAAAAGGTGCCGATGAAGATATTGGGAAGATTGTGATCGCAGTTCCCGTATTAGTATGTAAGTCTCTATGCTGGCATTATTTCTTCATGTGATCTATTCACAATCAGTTAGAACTCAATAGCTTAGCATAAATGTTAGTTGTGTGCTGTCATTATTTCAGTGTGACAAAAAAAAAATGAAGAAGCCGTTGTTGATTTATTTGCAGCAGAGATACAAAAATGGTTAAGCAATGGCGGTAGTCTTTTTTGGAGGTCAAACAACTGTGCAGATGGTAGTTTATGAAGGTCTATGTTATCTAGCCATTGTCTATAATGTGTATAAAAATATGTTTGAAAACAAATTGGAACAAGCAAAACTTGACAAAACTCCAATTCAGTTAAGGCTGAATGCTTATAATGAACATTCAGTACTTTCTTGCATAAGTATTATGTTTTTAAATCAGTTCTTTGTTGCTTTTATTTTTCGTAATTAGGTTGGGACGTTGGGTTGGGTTTCCTGAACTTACTACCACATTGTTTCGTTCCAAAATATTTTACTCAAATAAGGTAAACCAATAGATTCACATTTTGTATGGGTTTAAAACACTCTTTGTTAAAGTTAGATGAGAATATGAGATAATGTCTAAAAGTTTATTGAACTTGATCCAATAATTGTTTGTGCCAGTAGTTTTTTTTCTTCATTTTGTTGAATTGTGAGTTTAGTGTTTTTTGATTTTATCATTGTAATTCATGTATAACCGTTATTGTTTCTAATTTTTGTTTTCTACACATGAGTAAAAAATCTTGGATGAAAAAAATAACATCCAAAAATCCCGCAGCAACGCGCGGGCTTCCCCGCTCGTTTATATTTGAAATTTGAAAATACTCATTTTATTGGGTTTACATGAACCAAAAGAGGATGAGGCCCAACCCATATGTCAACTATTACTCAATTACTCAAGGCTCCAAGAATCATTCGAAGAGAAGAAAGTCAAAAAGAGTGGGAAATAGTCAAACTCAGACTGCCATGGCTAAAGTTTCAGAAAAAATATGCAATGTTGGTTAAGTTGCCGTCGGAAAAACTAAAAAGGTGAAAGTATGTTACATTTTGCTGCGACTAGGCTTTTTTTTTTCTTTTTTTCTTTTTTTTTAATTGCTACTCCGATCCCGAGATTATCAAGAGTAATTTCTTTAAAGCTTCTAATTGGGCTTTACTTGGAAAATGGTAGCGGAGATTTCGAGTTTAAGAAAATAGACTTTGGATAAGATCATTAAAAGTATATATGGTGATGATGGGCGTTTAAAGGATGTAGGCAGTGATAAACGTTGTGGAAGCGGGAAATGGGGTGAGACAGTGATGGGCGGAAGTGATATTGAAGCTTTAGGCATTAATTTTTACTTGTCTTTCATGAAAAAAAAACGGAATGGTTTAAGTACTCAATTTTTGAACCAACTGACTTAGCTCAGTTGGCCACCTAAGTTCCTTCTGGAGTTTGGGGAGGGGTTGTACCCGGGTTCGAGTCTCATAAGTGACAAAGAAAATTCGGATTTTCCTCTTAGTGCAAAGTCGTGAGTTCTAAGGGTTTCCCTTTGCAGGTCTCTCCTAGTAGTTAGGGTCCCGGGGCCTGCTCGTTTGGATGGTTTAACTCCGGGGTCGGACTTCAAGTGTGGTACCATTCTATTAAAAAGAAATGAAAAACCTCAATTTTGGCTATACCCTGGGGTATGAGATGTAGTCGTGCTTAAGGAAAAGTGTTCTATATTATTTAAATTGGAAGTAAATGAGAGTGTTACGGTGGGCAAGATGAGGTAGTGGAATGGTGGAACATGGGTTTGGAATTAGAGGTGGGTGAGGAGTCCTCGTAGAAAGGGGTTTGGTTAGCTTATTGAATTGACGAACTTGATAACATTTTTTTTCCAAATGTTTTAATTTCATATTAGTGTAGGTGGTTACTTGACCAAGATGGTTGTTTTAAAGAAATAATTGATGAAAAATTCTTCCTCAACCGAATGTGTTACAAAAGATGAAATAGAACAAGACAATCCTTAGAAAAGTTTGCATCTTTATTTGGTTTCTACAACAAGAAAGAGTCCCGGTTGTATTGGCTTCATCACTTTGGTATTGATCTTAACTCTATACTTTGTTCTCATTTTGGAAACGAGATTAAAACAGTGAAGCATTATTTTCTTAAGGTGGCATAAAGTAATGCAAGGGTGGGAAAAAAAACTTCAAGTGATAGAATATGGGTCCTTACATGATTGACTCACTTGAAAATATCCTCGATTATAAAGGCCTAAATAACTTTAACGAAAAACAAAATGATTATTTGGCAAGCAGTGTGTTGGTCAATTTTAGATCATATATTCATAAGAGAGTGCTTAAAAACAAAATATCCAATTTAACAATCATTTGTGACGAATTTCAACTTAATTTTTCTTCCCTTCTTCTTCTTCTTCTTCTTCTTCTTCTTCTTCTTCTTCTTCTTCTTCTTCTTCTTTTGATTATCAAATAGAGCAAAAGGATCGATATCGTCGTGATTGAAATGGTGTACGAATATCTCTCAAGCTTGCAAAGGATAGAATATTGATTTGTGAGGATGTGATCATGTGCATAAATGTCTAAATGGTAGTATCAGAGGGTGTTTGTTAATCTTATATGCGGGCTTACGAGATTATTGGATTCGGCTTATATTTCATAAGCCTCAATTTTTTGGCTTATTTTAATGTTTGTCGGCTAATATAAGTTTATTATAACATAATAAGCTTATATAAGCCAAAAGGTTACAAAATAAGCCAGAAAATTTGGACTTGTGAAATATAAGCCAAAAATAAATAAACTCGTAAGCTTATATATAAGCTTAAACAAACTCCCTTTTACACTTGATGAAGACAAATTTCTTGTAATAACACACCTTAGGAATTATTTCACACCATAAATCATTTTGGAATTTTTTATTATTATTATTATTATTATTATTATTATTATTATTATTATTATTATTATTATTATTATTATTATTATTATTATTATTATTATTATTATTATTATTATTATTTTCTTTTTTTTATACACAAATTTAAAAAAAATAATAATAAAAAAAAATCGAGTACACATGCACCTATAAAATAAAGTATGTTGATAAAAAGAATTCAGAACCAACCAGCGGTCACCATACATTTCTTATTTCTGTTTTTTAACCGCCAAAAACAACAATAATGCTCTCCGCCGAACTCCCTCTCGCCGGCGGCAACAACCACCTCCTCCAAAACCACCGCAGCCGTAGCATTATTTGTTCTCATTGTGGAAACAAGATTGAGACGGTGGAGCATTATTTTCTTAAGGTGTCATAAAGTAATGCAACGGTGGGAAAAAACTTCAAGTGATAGAATATAGGTCCTTACTTTATTGACTCACTTGAAAATATCCTCGATTATAAGGGCCTAAACAACTTTAACAGAAAACAATAAAATTATTTGGCAAGTAGTGTATTGGTCAATATTAGATCATATATTCATAAGAGAGTGTTTGAAAACAAAATATCCAATTTAACAACCATTTGTGACGAAGTTCAACATATTTATTTTATTTTATTTTATTTTATTTTTCTTTTTTATTTTTATTTTTATTTTATTTTTTTGGTTATCAAATAGAGCAAAAAGATCGATATCGTCGTGATTAAAATGGTGTACGAATCTCTCACAAGCTTGCAAAGGATAGAATATTGATTTGTGACGATGTGGTCAAGTGAATAATTGTCTGAATGGGATTAGACTCCATGAGGACATAAATCATATTGATTTTTTTTTTCTTTTATGCACATATTAGAAATATATATACGAAATAAAAAATAAAATCAAGTACCACCTATGAAAATAACAATGTTGATAAAAAGAATTTAGAACCAAAGTCACCATACATTTCTTATTTCTGTTTTTTAACCGCCAAAAACAACAACAATGCTCTCCGCCGGACTCCCTCTCGCCGGCGGCAACCACCTCCTCCTCCAAAACCACCGCAACCAAGTTGGTGGAACGGTGTCGTTTCCTCCGTTGAAAGCTGCGAAAAGAGTGGTGTTGGTGAGGCATGGGCAGAGCACGTGGAATGCTGAAGGGAGGATTCAAGGGAGTTCGGATTACTCCATTCTTACTAACAAAGTTTGAGGCCCAAGCCGAGACGTCGAGGCAGATGCTTATCGATGATTCTTTCGATATTTGCTTCTCTAGGTAAATATATGGTTTATGGTCTCAAACTTTTTATTGTTATGTCTAACTACTTGTTTTTAAAGTGTATCAGCATGAGAACTTCTTGTTGGAAACGGACTAGACTTTTGTCAATATTCGTTTATTTAACTAAACGAACATAAAATATGTTCATGTTCGGTCATTTAATAAATAAATGAACATAAACAAACTTTTATTGAACAATTCATAAAATGTTCACTAAAACGTTTGATTCATTTACAGCTCTACCACAATGGAGGCACGGGTCTTACATTGAAATAAACATAACGTAAACAAGACCTTTCGAAATGAATATGGGTAAGTCTAGGCCCAACCCGCATGCCAATTCAATCCAAAATCCATTCATTCAATCAATGAATGAAAGAAAAGTCAAAGAAACTTAAAAAAGAAAAGAGGGAGGAAATAGTCAAATTGAGATGATAACAAGACAATTTCTACTCTCCTCATTTTTGCCGGTAATTATTTGTTTACACTTTTTATTTTTATTTTTTATGTGTGTGTTTTTTATGTGTTTTTCTTATAATTATTATTATATATAAAGTTGGATTGAATAAAGTGCAGCTCTTGATTCAGAAGCACTTCCTATAATACAACATTTCAAACTTACTCCTGATAATGCCTCTTTGTAAGTATTTCAAAATACAATTATTTTACGCCAAATTATTTAAACATAAGTTGAAAGGATATGCGGATTATTATTTGTAATGTGAAAACAATGAGATGCTATTATTTGTGTTCAAGCTTTCTGCAAAATGTCATGGGTTGCATTGTCCAGTGAAAGTAAAAGATGTACTTCACTGGAAAAACAAAGAGATGGGAATCCTTTATTTTTGAACCCCAAGCCCATGGAATGTACATGACAATAATCGGGTTCCAAAGAAGAGGGAAGATGGATGGATGGATGGATGGAGGTTATTGTGTGGGAATTCAATTCAACTTCTGAGCTTCTTCGAGATTGGGATGATGGATTGATAAAACTTTTTGAGGAGCTTCGAAATGCTTGTATTCCTATGCATTTGAAGTTGATAGCTTATGAAGGAACTATGTCCAGCCTAACTGTAGGCGGCCTCGAGATTCGGCCAATGTAAGAGTGCATGTTATAAGCATATTGAGTCTCTACTTTGTATGACTTTAGTTTGTGTTTGCATCTCAATAATTGCAAACGAGTTAAGTTGTGAAGGTTTATATTCTTTGTTGCAATGTTTTATCATGAATCTTTTACTTCATCTTAACATATTACGTTTCCATAGATTTAAAGGTTGGTACAATC
>LBNU01015378.1:142836-159278 GCA_014162995.1 Artemisia annua
GAAGTTATTATGATGATGAAATATTAGATTTAGTGAGGGTTGAATTTGAAAATAGTTGAAGTTAATGTGTTAAAGCTGAGTTATTGATGTGGGTGTTGAGTTATTGTTTAAAGCTGACGTGGCGCTGAGTTATTTATAGGAAAAATCTTTAAAAATTATTAAACCTGTCCATAAAAATCACTTTCGTGTAGCGAACAAAAAAAATAGCTTTTTGATGCACTGAACTTCATTTTTTTGGCCTTTTTGATGTATTATTGACATTTTTGCCCCTGAAAATATTGAAATTCCAAGGGCAAAATAGTCAGAAAAAAGTACGAAAATCCATCAAAAAAGACAAAAAAAATGAAAGTTCAGTACATCAAAAAGCTATTTTTTTTGTACGCTACACGAAAGTGATTTTTGTGACAAGTTTAATACATTAAAAAAGATTTTTCCCTATTTTATAACCCACGTTATTGTTGCTAATGCTCTTATAATAATTTGATATAACGTTACAACCGTGCTTGCTTGGATTGCACATTAACATTTTTAATCTTGTTTTCCTTCTGAATCGGCAGATCTTTTAAAATTTAATAATAATGCAAAAGTCAAGTTTTAGTTATCTCCAACGCAATGCATATGCGCTCTGGATGTAACAAGTAAATTAAATAGTTATCCAAGCCAGTATGATTCATGCCATGTGTTATTAAATTTCTAATAATACATGATGTCGAATTTATAATACTTTAGTTATGTTTATATATATCCAGTGGATCCAATTTGTCGAATTTGTTAGTGTGAGCAGTCATTTTGCATGACATACATTAAATTGTAAAAACTAAAACCCAATAGTAAAACTTAAACCTAAGAATGTCAAAATCAGGGATTTCCTTTTGAACGTCATGAATTCAGTTTATAAACTTTGTTTTTCTGCACCTGCTTGAGACCCAAAGAAAGAAGATCCATGTCAAAATCAAGGATTTCACTTTAAGCTAAGAATGCCGCTTCAAGTTTATTTATACTAGTTTACGAATTTAGAAGGTACTCCATCCATCCCAAAATATATGTCCATGTTCTATTTTAGGATGGGCTAAAATAAATGTTTATTTTGCAATTTAACCAAATAAAAAAGGTTTAGTATGTGAAGATATTATCTGATTGTTAGAGAATGTAACAAGTGAAATTTCTTAAAACTTTGTCCATTTACAAAGTGAACATTTATTTTGAAATAGGCTAAAGTATAACTTTCAGATTCTCATTTTATATAATGTGAAGTGATTCTTGCAACCTCTAGCTTCCTTTTAGCTTTTCAGTATCTGTATGGGACATGAAACGCTTAGAGCATCCACTATGATAAACCTTTACAAAGGTTTATAATTATGCCACATCACAAATACATAAACCTTTTAGATTTATAAACATATTTCCACTATAGATAAACTTGTTAAAGCTTTATAAATATATAACATAACTCAATGCATTAAATTGTGAAAAGGTCTAAGATATTGGACCTCTTCATGCCATGTAAGCATGAAATTGATATCCACTATGGTTAACAATATTATAGACATCTTCATCTTTTTATAAACCTTTTTATAAACCACCATAGTGGATGCCCTTAGAGTTATCATATTCTTAGTTCATTATTAAAATTTACAATTTTCTTAACAGCTCAATATATAGAAAGTCTACGAAATGATATGAAAACAATGTGATGGGTAATCAGTTAACTTATTTAATTGCAACTTGACCAATTAGTCTATTAAAAATTGGTTATGAAACAACATGTTCACATGTCCTTATAACCTCTGACTTTTCTTTTTCATAAAATCATAAGCAACCCCTTTGTAAATGAAGAGTTTTGCGGAGCAAATTATGGAAGTGGAAGTTTTACGACCAAAAGAGGTGTAGACAATTCTTTTGTGTGTTAGTTGCACGATTACTTAAAGCTTTAAATACATGAGATTAACTTTATTATTGTTGCCGGTAGGTCTTATTTTTTTGAGACCACCTGGCACCCTCTCAACCATTCGATCTTGCAAATACATGAGATTCAGACCGATAAAAAACAATTCTTTCAAAACGACATCAATTTTTATTCTGATTATTGGATGATAAATTAGTATCTATTCTAAAACCCAAAGCAGCACTGCGTTCAATTGTTTTTTATTACGGGGGTTTTATACCACTAATCTTCTTTGTGATTGGCTGTTAAGCCATGGTTTGTTGTAAGTGGGACACTTTGCACACCATGAATGGACAATGTAGATTAAACATAACGGACTGCTACAGTCCTTGAGAAACAGTACACTGCCTTATGCGTTATATATACATCCAGTTTTGAAGAGTGATACTGTTTAGCATTTATGAAAAAATAACACATGTTACCAACATGTGGAGGTTCCTGTACTATGAGACATTCATACCATACTTTTCACATGTAGCATTTAATACACATTGTACAACCTCATATTCATATGTCGGTTTGCAAAAATACATATTGTGTTTAGAAACTTCTAAGGCACATGTTAGTCTTCTTCATATGATCATTTGTTGGCATTCAGAGACAAAATAGCAGAATCTTCTTGAAAAGGTGTTGTGTGTCTTCTCTTAATATTTGTCTTATTTCATATGTTCCTTCCATCTAACTTTTTCCCTGATTTGTTTTCCCAGGATCATCTACTTTCACAAACCATTTCCTGCATTTGCACACACAAACAGGTAAACAAATGTTACAAATGTGGTATATTTTTGCCTTTTCATATATTATTTAGTTGCTGTGGTTAACTTTACTAATGCTTTTGGTTGCTTTAAAAAAAAAACACACAATATACAAATAACAATGGTGATTGTTTCCATATCAGTTATCTATATTATCTTTGACAATTACATCAATTTAGTTTACAGTAATCTCTTAGAGTTTTTGTTACTACAAAATTAGAAACTATGCATGATAAATCAAAAAAAAAATAAGGGTAGTCAAAAAAGAAAGTGTAGTTATACATACCAAAATGTGTATGCTTCTCTGGATTTGGAAACGCAACAGTTAGACAATTGTAGCTCTGGACATGCAACTGATACATTTGAGAATCTTCAACCACCATCAGTTTCACCATATGTAAACGTACCAAACCCTGAAAAAAAGAATCAGTTCATTACAAGTAAGGACCAACATTCTCTGGAAAATGAGAATAGTTACGCAACTGTTAGTAACAAAAGAAAAGGTTGTCAGCAAGATCCCTTTACGATTGACGCAGGAAAAAAACTTAAAGGTAACTTTCAGTTTTTATTTAGTATTGATTTTGTTATACCATTTGTTCATAGAATTTTTATATTTTCATTAACACAGGTGTTTCAGACGAAAACCAGTTTAAAGAATATGGATACATTCCTCAAACTGGAATGCCTTATATGGACTCTATCAATCGAAACTTTCCTATTGTATCTACTGTTGGTGACTGTAACAGTTTATGGAACAATTCAGTTGCGAAAAACGTAAATATATCATATGGTAAGTTACCATTGTTAGTACTATGTTTGCATGCAAGTATTTAATGAAACATTAAATATGAGTATATTAATCTAAAACCCTAAAAGGGACAAATTTATTACCCCATTGGGTAATAAATGCATCAACAATTGGAAACCCTAAGTTGTAAAATCTATTGAACATCAAAGGTGTAATAAACCTGTTTTCCTATATCAATTTTGCAGGCAACTATTATCCATACTCTAAAGGCAAAAGCATACATATACAATCTCCAGATAATTATGGAAGGCAATTAGAAGGAGTATTCGACACAAATGCAGCAGGTTTGTTAACAATTGCATGTTCAACTTTAGATGTGACAGACATTATTTAACCTATACATATTGTGTACTTAAAGTTATCATTATTTTTTTTTTGTTGTAGGATGTTCCATCAGCAACACAGTTTACGCTTCTGCTCCTATTGTAAACACACCTATGCCAGCTACAACATTCGTAAATAGTTCTTCAGATTGCAGTGCTATTAGCAAAGGTAAATTACATACACGTCTTTTCAGTATTTTTAAATCTGTTGTGGCTGTAAAGAAATAGATTATGGTAACAAAGATTTGATGTTTAATTGAAACATAACAGGAAAGAAGAGAAAAAATAATCAGACATATACAGAGTATGGTGAAGGAACATCTGGCCAAAAACGCAGATGTAGAAGCAGACGTGCAACTGTACCTATGAACGACAACAATCCAACACTCTCCAATGAAGGTAGAAAACAGTAACTATTACGCAAGATGGTAATACAGTTAGTGGTAACTAATCTTGATACAAAATTAAACAGGTTACCTTTTCAATGCAGGTGTCTCGCCATTATACATTGACATAGGAGATTGTTGTTGGAAATGCCAATACTGCAATGCGGCGTTTTGGTACGGAGAGCGGTTGAAAGGAACTGCTAATCGCAGAGTCAGATTCAACCGATGTTGTGGAGGAGGACAAGTGTACCTTCGGCCAGAATTAGATCCTCCTTACTATATAAAAGAGCTGTTTAGAGATAGACACTTCTTGAATCACATCCGCGCATACAACCAGATGTTCAGCATGACATCCTTTGGAGCAAAGATTGATGACTCAATAAATGATGGAAGAGGCCCATATGTGTTCAAGATTTCAGGCGACATTTACCATTGGATAGGCACAATGTGTCCAGAAGAGAATAAAGACCCAAGGTTTCTCCAACTTTATATTTATGACACAGAAAATGAGGTTAAAAACAGAATCAATGCTTTGGGTGGCGAAGAAAAAACTAATCTGAATCCTCAGATTATACAAAGTCTAATACAGATTTTAGACGACAACAATGAGTTGGTTCAGATATTCAGAACAGCTCGAGACAAATGTAATGAAGGCAATGTTCCTGAATTTAGGGTCCAGCTGTACAATGTCGTCGGCGCACAGCAATATCAACTACCTTCTGCTGGAACACTAGGAGCAATAGTGTTCGATGATGGTCCGAATACTAGAACAGATTATGATATCGTAGTAGAGTATAGAGACCGAGGACCTCAAAGAATCAATAAGCTTCATAGCTCATATATGTCGCTGCAGTTTCCTCTTCTATTTGTTTATGGGCAACCAGGGTATAATACAAACCTTACGTTACGAGATGTCGGCAAAAACAAGAAAAGGAAAAAATTATCTATGAATGCATTTTATACTTATCAGTTACACGAACGATTCGATGAATATGGGCTGTTGTTTAGAGCTGGGAGGCTATTTCAACAATATGCAGTATCTGTATATTGTACACTAGAACAAGATCGACTCGATTTTATAAGATCGAAACAAAGCACGTTCCGAACCGAATGCCTATCTGGGATTTCTGATGCAATTTCAAGAGGAGACCATGTTGGAGCTGATATAGGGAAGAAAATAATTCTTCCATCAAGTTTTACTGGAGGCCCAAGGTATATGTATAGTCATTACCTTGATGCTCTCGCCATTTGTCGCGTGCTTGGAAATCCACAGTTTTTCATTACATTCACATGTAATGTTAACTGGCCAGAAATCAAGAGAAAAATGAAAGAGTATCCAGAACTGACGCCGTCAGACAGAGCTGATGTTGTGGACCGCGTCTTTCAACAAAAAGTTGAAGACTTTATAAAGATACTTAAAGAAGAAAACATCTTTGGCCGATGTACTGGAGGTAAACACATAATTTTACACATTATGTTTTTTGCATTAAAATTTCATCCCAATTTCTTTTAAACTAAATATCTTATCTTAATTAATGTAGTCTATAATTTATTTGCAGTTCTATATACTATAGAATTCCAAAAACGGGGCCTTCCTCATTGCCATACATTGTTATGGATAGATTCTAAAGACAAAATTCAGACCCCCGAACAAATTGACAACTTTATTTCAGCAGAATTACCTGATAAAGTATCTGACCCTGAAACTTATCGAGTTGTGGCTGATATGATGATACACGGTCCGTGTGGCAATGCTAAGCCAAACGCACCGTGTATGCAGGAAGGTTCGTGTAAAAAAAATTCCCAAAAAAATACAATGACGCAACGTTCTTCGATAAAGACGGGCACGTACACTACCGAAGGAAGAAGACAGAAGACTATGTCCAGCGAGGAGAGCTACATCTAGACAACAGCTATGTTGTACCATACAACCGCCTGCTTTGTCTAATATTTCATGCCCATATAAACGTCGAGTATTGTGGGTGGAGTATGCTCATAAAATATTTGTTCAAGTATATTTCGAAAGGCACGGATAGAATTGCTGCAAAAATTGCAAGACCGATCGGTGATCCAGGAACATCATCAAATGCTCCAAAGATACAAATAGATGAAGTCCAAAATTTTATTGATGGCCGGTTTATATGTCCGCACGAGGCATTCTGGAGAATATTCAATTTCCCTATACACCATAGGGAACCAGCAGTTCAAATTCTCGCTGTGCACCTTGAAAATATGCAGCCAATAACATTTACAGAAAGAGAACCACTAAGGCGTGTGATGTCAGATGATTCCAGGAAATTGACAACGCTAACCGAATGGTTCACTTACAACAAACTATATGAAGATGGAAGGCATTTAACATATATAGACTTTCCTTCACAATATGTCTGGTATGACGATTCAAAGCAATGGAAGCGTCGAAAACGGAAGACAAAGTCTTCAATTGGTAGGTTGGTTTACGTACATCCAGCTGCAGGCGAGTTATTCTATTTTCGGATGCTTCTTAGCCATCAAAAAGGTTGCAACTCATTTGTAGAAGTGCGGACTGTTAATAATCAAGTATTCCCTACATACCGTGCAGCATGTCAGGCTTTAGGGTTACTTGAAGATGATAGAGAATGGGATATAGCGCTAGAGGAGGCAGCATTCACTGCAACTTCGTCACAGCTACGTACCCTATTTGCACATATTCTGCTGTATTGTGACGTTGCTGACCCTGTTCGCCTTTGGGAGAAACATTGGGAACGCATGGGAGATGACATACCAATCAGAGCATCACAGATGACTCATATCAGAGATTTGCATATCAACAATGAAGAAAGAAAGAACTACATTATGTTTGAGATTGAAATGATACTAAACAGCTGTTCAAAATCAGTGCAAGAATTTGGATTAACGCTCCCTCCAGAAGAATTGTTGTATCACCTCCATAACAGATTATTAATGGAAGAAAAAAACTATGACAGAGAAGAATTGAGAGAAGAAGCGATGGCCAATATTCAAAGATTGAATGATGAACAACAACGCATTTACAATCTTATTGTGAATGCATGTCACCGAGATGAACAGCAATTGGTATTTGTTTATGGTCACGGCGGAACAGGTAAAACTTTCCTATGGAAGACAATCATAAACAAACTGCGTTCGGAAGGTAGAATCGTGTTGGCGGTTGCATCTTCAGGGATCGCATCACTGCTCTTACCATCTGGTAGAACAGCACACTCGCGGTTCAAACTCCCTCTTGACTTAACCGACGAATCGATGTGCAACATTAAAAAAAATTCTCTTATGGCAAAATTATTAGAAGAAACTCAGCTTATAGTATGGGATGAAGCACCAATGAATGACCGGCGCTGTTTCGAGACACTCGATAGAAGTCTCAGAGATATTTTCAACATCTCTGACAGACCATTTGGTGGCAAAACACTCATGTTGGGCGGTGATTTCAGGCAAACATTACCGGTGAAAAAAAAAGCATCGAAATCGCAGTTGATAAGTTCATCAATAGCAAACTCATATCTGTGGGAGCACTTTAAGGTTTACAAGTTGAAAGAAAACATGAGGTTGTTACAAACAGACTTGACCAACCATGAAAAGAACACTATACGTGACTTCTCTTCATGGTTACTCAGCATTGGAGACGGTGAAATTGGAGAACCTGATCAGAAAGATCCAAACGACAGTAAATGGGTGACGATCCCAACAGAATATCAGATTGAGGATGATGAGAATGGTGTTCAGAATCTCATCGATTTTATCTACGATGCAGATACACTAAAACACCCTACAGCAGAAGTGTTACAACAAAAAGCTATAGTCTGTCCTAAAAATGAAACCGCTGACAGTATAAATGAAAAGGTTCTCTCTATGTTATCGGGCCAAACTACAACCTACATAAGTTCAGATGAAGCTATTCCAGTTGGCAGAGATACTTCTGGAACAGAAATGTTGTATCCAACTGAATATCTAAACACCTTTAGATTCCCAGGTCTGCCACCGAATAAGCTTGAACTCAAGATTGGAGCACCGATAATGTTAATACGGAATGTCAACTTAGGTGGAGGTCTTTGCAACGGGACAAGAATGATAGTCAAAAAACTTTGGTCAAAGCTTATTGAAGCTGAGGTCATCACTGGCACAAGAATTGGAGAAAAAGTCTACATTCCAAGAATCCCCCTCACCCACAAAGATCCTAACTACCCTTTTATTTTCAAAAGAAAGCAATTTCCTATTAAACTTTGCTACGCGATGACAATCAATAAAAGTCAAGGCCAGTCTCTAAAGAAAATCGGTGTCTACTTACCGGAACCAGTTTTTGGCCACGGTCAGCTATACGTTGCACTATCCAGAGCTACATCCCCACACGGCTTAAAAATCTTGATTAAAGCCCATCCCGAACACCCACCAAACACAACAAAAAACATTGTTTACAAAGATTTTTTAAAAAACCTCCATGAAACTGAGGTGTTTACCATTAAAACCATTAACATCTATTCATTTATAAATACTGAAACTTCCTATTTAGTATCACTAAACACTTACATAATATTGCTTGCTTATTAGCTGATGTATATTTACTCTATCTTGCATTGCATTTTTAAGTAACCATACCAGATCTAAATACCCTTTTTTTTTAAATGCAGGATGAGTGAAGCTTATATCAAAGACTTAAAACCACGAGACAGAAACAAGATACTAGAAGCAAAGATATATCGAGCATGGATACACAGAGACTTACCAGACACAACAGACAAAGGGTTTCGCGCAATTTTATTAGATAAACAGGTAATTGATGCATATATCTATCATGTTACCAAAATAGTTTACTCATATTACTAAAATAGTTTACTAATAGCTAAATCACAACTAATACTGCAATCTGACTAGGGTGACGCGATACAAGCAAATATGAATGCGGACGACATCAATCATTTCAAAAAAAGTGTCATACCTGGAAAAACATACCGGATATCCGGTTTCAACTGTGTTGATACGGATAACTGGCAACAGACACTTGCAAATCCAACATCGCTATCATTCACCAGATTCTTCACAACTTTTGATGAGATCGAAGATACTGGTTTCCCTGACCATTACTTCGACTTCGCTTCCTACAATGAATTACCGGACAGAGTTATTGATCCAAAACAAAAGCCAAGGAAGCCTTATCCGGTCCTAACAGGTGATGACAAACACAATTTCCACTTTATTAATATACACAAAACATATAATAAGTTTTCCTTTTTTTATCATTTGTTAAACAGACTATATTGGATGTTACATACGTTCTGGGGACAAAGGAAAAGTTGGGAATCCAAACAAAAGGCAGTCCGTTCAACGAAAAGTCGAGATACAAAATCTAAAGTAAGCACATTAATCGGATTTATTCATTTGTATTTCGGACTAAAATATATAAAACAATAGTAAACAATTTTCATACCATGTTGAAACAGCCGGGAATCTCTGGAGCTAACACTGTGGGGAGACCTTGCTGAGAAATTTAACAAAGAGGGTATAGATGCACTGGAAAGGCCAATCATCATAGCTGTTTCATCATGCAGAGTTTCACGCTACAATAACAATCTCCAGCTTCAGTCAACAGCAGCAACATATTTTTATATTAACCCGAGAATTCCACAACTTGAACAATACCGAGCTGAGTAAGTGTACAGTTATTCTTGTATTAGAAACAGTTTGTATATTCAGTTATTAAAAAAACAATAATGAAACAAAAAAAATGCTTATGTTACAGATATAGAGAGCTGCACAACCTTAGGCCGCCACTCCAGATCATCAAACAGGCTTTCCAAGACAAGGACAAAGAAAAAACTAGGAATCGAATCCCTCTCGCAGACCTAATACAAGAAAAACCGCACACTCATGTGGTAACTTAATGATTCATGTTCAAAAAAAAATTTCTTTTTTTTTTTTTTTTTTTTTTTATTTTTATTTTTATACTACATGTTTTTCAGTTGACATTTAACAGTTACCAGTAAAATTTATATGAAGAGTAAATATAAAAAATAACGAACAAAAATAACAGGGAGTTCGATTCACCTGCGATGGAACAATAGAAAGCATCAACACAACCCGTGAATGGTACTATGTATCATGCAACATCTGCACGAATAAACTTGATATAAATGATGGTGTGTACCGATGCAGCAACCACGGGCCGATGCCATCTCCAACCTACAGGTAATGATCTCATAAGTGACACTTCTTTAATAAATTACCTTATCTAAACTAATATAGATTGTATGTTCAGGTATAACTTCAAGTTATACATAACAGACAACACAGAGACGGTGATGCTAACATGTTTTACACCAAAGGCAGATGCCATTGTTGGCACTGACTGTCACACATTAGTCAACTCACTCACTCACCCAGACCCAAAAGAATTCCCAGAGAAAATATCATCCTTAGTTGGAAAGAAACACATCTTCCAGTTTCACTTTAACACAACAAACAAACATGGACCGCCAGATTTCATTTTAAATGAAATCTTAGACAAAACAAGCATACAAAAGCAACTGGAAGCTACCACATCAGGTAATCAGACACAGATCATGGATAACTTTACCTACTTTATCTAATGAAAAGCATAACACATCTTATATCTAACATCTATTTTCTATCGCAATTGTGACAGGTTCACTTTCAGCAAATGAACCATACAAAACTATACAATATGAACCTGATGTTTCTCAAACAAATACATCTACATTAGGTAAGTCTAAAACACAGAACCATCAGATAAATTTTTACACAATACTTTTATCTACACAACTAACGCATAGACAACTTTCATTCTTTTTGTCTTTGTTTTTCAAGTTATCCCACATTTACAGCTGTCAAAAAAGAAGAACAACCACACGAAAGTGAAAAGATGGAGCAAAAAAGTATGTATTTGATTCACTTTTATTTGCTTACTTTTTTATTTAAGAAAAAAAACATCAACGCATCCTAAACATTACAATAACATCTTTACTAAAATATTTATTTGTGTTACATTACAGGTGAGTCTACACCACCACCAACAGTAATGGAGCAAGAAGTGATGGCAGAAAAACAGATAGCAGCACCATCTGATCAGAAGTCCACTAAACGACAACTTTTCCAGGGTAAACCAAGTGACACCAAAAAGACAAAGAAAGAATAGGTACTCTTGCGCAAGTAAGTCAAACCATGCGACCCATAAATGATCCATAAAAAACATATTTTACATTAACAGATTATACGTAATACGTTCTAACATACTTTATTACACCAGGTCGTCATCATACAACCATGCTTTTGGTCCTCCACACAACATCACAACATCAGCCTATCCTACTCCTAATGTAAATATATGTGTATTAGCACACCAGTTGTGCAAATAAATCATGTAAACTTTGTAATGCCATAAAGGCATCTTTTGTAATATAGGTGCGCGAATGCTATCTAGGCTACACAACTTAATCCTGTTGATACTGCACCTTCTTATTTTGTGCCATCAATGTACTAACGTTATGTATCAACTAAACTCTAAATTACAAGTAAACTTTTGTTAAAACAGAAACCTACTAATACTTTTATTCATATAAAACATACATTACAGTCGCTAAAACAAAGACTAAGAAAACACACTTAGTCTATGACACAACATCATAACACAATATGACACACACCACCTACATAACGTTATAAAAAAAAGGAGGAAGTCAATAAAAAAGAGATGTTAATAAATCAAAGGTACAACTGATCAACGACACCGAAACCGACACATACATATACACTAATCATGGACATCCATCACCATAACATGGCGACGCTTCTTAGGCCTAGCCTCACGGAGAACATCCAAGAGAGCAACAACAGCTTGCAAGATCGCTCCATTAGTTGGTAGAGCCTCAACAAAACATTCCAACCCGTCCATGGCACCGTATCAAAGTCACTAAATGTTTGGCCCTCTTCAAGCAGATCCCCAAATTTGCTGACTTTTTGACGTAAACCATGACTCCTAATAAAACCCTCATTTTCAGTATTCTCTTGGACAAACAAAAATTTTAAGCAGTCTTTAAGATCATCAGACCCACACAAATATTTTACTTCTTCAAAATTCGGACTGGACACCATTTTTAATAACAACTTCTTTAAAAGAAAATGTAAGATAATTTGGCCTGTGTTCCACAAATAACCCTTCTTATATAGGCAAAACCAATACTGTACATTGTTACTCTAACCAAACTAAAACACTGCCAATTTCATTAGAATCCAGTACACAATCAAACCAAAAAAAAATACCATACTGTTTACCCACCTAAAATAATCCACCCCTACCCACAAACTTAAAATACCTACTACATTTTTAAAAACTAAATAAACAAAAAAACAACAACAAAAAAAATCATTAACAGTTACTTGATGCAAGACAAAAGAAAATTGCGTAGAGACATATGACATGTTTGTTACATACATTATTTACTTTCTTTTTATTTTTATATGTTACAAAAATAGATATGTCTTGAACTAAATAATACCATTCCACGCCAAAATCTCCCAAGTAAAACAATACTTATAAACTCATAATTTCAACATTAGCACAAAACAATGAACGACCAGAGAAAACAAGTAAAATACACAACTACAACCATTCTTATTGATATTAACAAAAGAGTGATACACTCTACCTACATTACATACACCACTTAAACATAACTACCATACAAACCTACACAACTTGACATAAGACCCTTAAACACTGACACAAGTTCACTACATTACTCATAAAAACATAAGCTTTTTAACATTAGACACTTATACAAAAGCATAACAAACTTAAAAAAACTTGAACCACCACCATAGAAAGAGTAATAAAGCAAACAACCTTAAGCAAGCTTCCTGAGTTTCCTGGCAATACGACCTTTTTCACCAGCACGTAATGCAGCAGAATGCCCCATCATGATCAACCTGCTTATCTCCGCGAAATCCTCTTGCTCCGCAGCCCTTAAAACAGCCAAACATTCATCCAAAACAAAATCCCTCTCAATCTTCATCAATTCCACAATTAACCCATGCCTATACTCCCTCCTAGCTTCCACCTCCTCAACCATTTCATTATAGTTTTTTTCAGCATCCATATACGCTCTCTCTTCCCTCTCAAAAATAGCACACAAAACTTTATCCACTCGACGATCCCCAATCTTTTTTGCGATGCTCAGGCACCTTGAGAGCCTACGCGTCATATCCAACAAGTGAATTAAACCGTTTCCTGTAGAATTTATGAAATTGAAATTTATGAAAACCCTAATTTATGTTTTCCCCAAATTCCTTTTCTGATTTGATAAACTGAAGCAACCGACTCTAAAAACCTAAAAAAAACAACCGACACCGACCCAATAAACTAAATCTGTTGTGGCCCAAAAAACAAAACAGACAAACATTATCACAAAAAGTCACCTGGCCCAAGACTAAAACAACATAAATTACAGCAAAAGCAAAAAAAAAACAAACTTAAACATATAAAGGCCCAAAAACTACAAAAAATACAAGAAACAAAAAAACATTTTACAACACCACTTCTAACTATAAAACTACCAAAAAAATTCTACAAAAAAATTTCTTACAAAGGCAATCCCGCAGCAACGCGCGGGTTACCCAGCTCGTTTTAAGGTAAGTTTGATTTGGTATATTATATTTTTTGTCTTCTTTTATTAGACACACAATATTTACGCGGTGAAACGATTTTCCTACATCTGCTTCTAAAAATCTTGCAATTTGACTGGTTTTCAGTGAGGTTGATTATTACTATAGATTTACATTACAATGAACCTTTTTATGTGATGAAAATTAATGGTTAGGTTCCGTTGTTTGTATTGGACCAGGTGAATAACGAGATATCATCTGTATGTTCTAAGTTGATGGAGACTGCCAAATCATGCCTTGGAGCTGATGACAGATATCTGCGGTCGACAATTCATTTTGTGCATAAACAGTCCCCGGTGTCTGTCGGGGGAGATTGATCATCATAGAGATAGGACACAAAATGGAGTAATTTTTGTATATGTTTCATTTGTTGGAAGGTTTCTACATTGAAACTTTTGAGAACATAATATATACAAGATAAACCGATCGAGCACTAGTCAAGGGGCAATTCATATATTTTTTGGACCTGCTATTATCATTACAAATATACAAAATATGAATTCTTAACTGATAAAAACCATTTGTTTATGATACAGTCAATTCATTGCAATGGATCTTAGCTAAGTTTTGAGATATTTCCACTTTCTTGGTAACCAAAATTAACGCTCGAGATTTGAAGATCACCACTTTACTTACCCCCGACATGAACTTAGAGTTGAATTTATAATAACTTCATTAAAAGAACAACAAATGGAGGATTCACATAACAAGTGTATTCCAATTTTTAAGAACCATAATTCCACAACTCATAATCAGCAAGTCATTCTTTTGTCTCCGTCAAGACTCTATGATAGTTTGAATTAAACCTTCATCATGTTTAGAGCACTACTAGTTTCCAGTTAGATTAGAATATTTCATGTGCTCCAAACTCTTTGTTGTTGTTGTTGTTGTTGTTGTTGTTGTTGGGTTGTTGTTGTTGTTGTTGTTGTTGTTGTTGTTGTTGTTGTTGGTTGTTGTTGTTGGTTGTTGTTGGTTGTGGTTGTTGGTTGTTGTCGTTGTCGTTGTAGTTGTTGTTGTTGTTGGTTGTTGTTGGTTGTTGTTGTTTAAAAAAAACAAACTTAAACATATAAAGGCCCAAAAACTACAAAAAATACAAGAAACAAAAAAACATTTTACAACACCACTTCTAACTATAAAACTACCAAACTATATATCTTTTCACAACTACAAAATACCAAAAAAATTCTACAAAAAAATTTCTTACAAAGGCAATCCCGCAGCAACGCGCGGGTTACCCAGCTCGTTACTACTAAAAATATCCTTCCTCTACTTACATGTACTCTTCATTACTTTCTATATTATTAATACATAAATAAACGAAACATTCATGACATTTGCGTCTACTTTAGCTTAGAAAATGGGCATGTGTTTGTTGGAAAATTTAGTGCACTTGAGGGATCAAATCATACTTGGAGATGGGTTTGGAGGTACGGAGTGTACACCCATCAAGTCCCTGATTACCCTGACTCAATAGTGGTTAGTAAAGATGATATACAACAGTACTTTGTCAAAGTACTGTTGTGCTTATCAAACTACTGTTGTGCTTGTCAAAGTACTGATGTGCTAGTTAAAGTACTGCTCTACTAGCAGGGACGGAGCCAGGAACAAATATGACCGGGTGCACAAATTTTTTTTGACCGTAATATAATAGAGTTTAAGATGCTAACTAAATAAGACTAAAAACACATTTCGATGGACTGGGGTCATTGATGATTTATTTGGGAAAAATCGATGTTTTTTTCTTAAAATTAATATGACATCGAAAAAATCCATAGGTGTCACGGGCACCCGCGGGACACCCCTGGCTCCGTCCCTGTCTACTAGTCAAAGTACTGCTATGTAACTGATTTGACCTATTCAAATGACAGTTATACCAATACTTATGACCACGTTTAATTGGTCATGTAACCACTATCTTTGGCTATAATGGGGGCAATTATGTGGAGATTAATGGGCCGATTAATTCTCATAATTCCACTTGACTAGCCATGAGTATTTTCCTATAAATAGGAAATCAAATAATGCATGATAGAAAAAGCAGAAAACAAAAACACTAAAACACAAAGGGTTATTGATTTGTGCCTAAATCAATAACAACATTTGGTCTTATCCCAAGTAGATATTCGTGATACCCATGCATTAGGGTCAAATAGTTTACTTTGGAAAGTGATAACACGATTCCAATTGATTTCCAGTAACCATTAATTTGGTACGTAGTTAGGCTATTGATTATCTTACCCTGTTCTGGGCTTCCAACAACCAACAATCAAAGTAAACTATTTTGTGATAATCAATGGCTGCTGCTATGAGGCATATGGCTGCTAACTTTTCCAAATTGGAAAAGTTTGACGGTGTTGATTTCAGAAGGTGGCAAAAGAAGATGCACTTCTTGTTGTCAAGTATGAATGTGGTGTATGTTCTGTACACTGCTATTCCAGAGGATCATGGTGACAATGCTACTGTGGATCAGATAAGGAAGAGGAGCAAATGGGAGAATGATGATTATGTTTGCAGAGGTTTAATCCTCAATGGTAT
>LBNU01015379.1:0-23305 GCA_014162995.1 Artemisia annua
ACTTGATTCAAGGAGAATGAAGAACCCTAATTAGAGTTTAAATTAGATCTTAAGAATCACCCCTTACCGTTTTGTGATTCGATCTCTTGATAATAACTAAAGTAAGTTATTACCTCGTTCTTGTACACACAAACTAATCACGAATAAAAGGTTTTGCAAGAAACAAGAACACTAAATTTTTTTTATCAAAATTTTCGACCAAAAGAACCCTAAGGGTATAGGGACGATCGGCCAAGGCTAGAAAAGAGAAGAGGAGAGTTTTAGGGATCTTGTGTGTGTACAAGAGAATGTGTAGAAACCTCCTTAGGACTCTATGTATTTATAGGATAGCAAACTTGGGCACCAAGGCACCTCCTTTGGAGGTGGTCGGCCGAACTAGACTCCTTAGGGAGTTCTAGAACTTTCCTTGTTGTCCAAGTTTCACTCAAGTCCTTCCTTTTCTTCCTAACGACGTTTAGTCCTTACATTTAATAACTAACGACCGTTTAGTCCGTTAAGTGTTCAAAATAATAAATAAACATAACATTTATTATTTATTATTTATACTTTTATTCTCGTTTGTAATGTGTGCAATCCCGAGGTCTCGTGTTCGATTCTAGACATTTACACGTTAAATATTTAACTATAATTTTAATATACGAATTAGGACTCAAACTGACCCCTAAAAACGTAACATTTTTCGTCTCATCACCTGGCATTCCCTTTTGTTTGATTATATATGTATACACTGGCCAATTAGTTATATATGTGACCAGTCATGAGCTGGCATATGTATTTTATTTGATTCAAGGAGTGTATGGATGCATCCTAGACTTTGTTTGTTATGATTAGGTAGTGACTGGCTGTACGTGCCTTGTACCCCTTTCACTTTTGGTACATTGGAGCTAGCTACATAGTTGTCAAAAGCGAAAGCGATTGCAAAGCGCAAAGACCCAAAAATCGCTAAAGCGAGAGGCGCATAAAAAGCGTGGGCTCGAGAAAAAAAAAGTGCAGGGTTGCAATAAACTTTGATTTTGATTCATTTTGTGTTTCTGGTTAGATTCTATGGTTGTAATAAGATTCACACTGCATTCTAACACTATCTCACTAACTAATTGGATTAAAACAATCAAAATCAAAAAATCCCAAATCGTACCATGAACCCTAATTTCCAAAATCAAACCAAACGTGTTTCTGGGTATGATTGGATCCTGGAATCATGTTTATAACATGATTCCGACCAAAACCCACTAACTTAATTGGATTAAAACACTCTAAATCAAAAAATCCCAAATCCTAACATGAACCCTAATTTCCAAAATCAAACCAAACGTGTTTCTGGGTATGATTCGATCCTTGTATCATGTTTATAACATGATTTCGACCAAAACCCACCCATTTAATCACACTCATGAACCCTAATCGTCGCTTTAAATGATTGTGGGCTTTTGCCTTGTGGACTGAGCGATGTGGGCCCGCTCTCGCCTCGCTTCTCGCTATAGCGCATGAGGCGCACGCTTTTGACAACTATGGCTGGCTACTCCTTGTACAACTTATGATTTGACGAATATATGATTATGTGTAGGAGATCTATCGAGTACCTCGGTAGGTCGGCTCGTGGCTTTCCTATGATTCGTTTGTCCATTCAAGTACCTTGTTTGGATGCTTCTTTGTTGATACGTGCTCATTACCTTTCCCTTATGATTATGCTTATGTGATATATCTTTGATACTTCGCTTCCATTTGACTCATGATATTCGTTCAATGTATGTTGATCTCTTATGCATTTGACAGATGATATCCTTTTCAGCAGGAGCTTATGATTCCCTTTTCTATTACTTATATACATTTCGTTTATCTGTTTGTTTTGTTATATATCTGTTCACTGGGCTTTTTAAGCTCAGCCGCATTTTCTTTTCCTGCGGCAGGTTTTAGGTTGGAAGCTGGGTTTAAGTTAAGAGTGCATAGGAACATTAGTGGACTACCCCATGGACTAGAAGCCCATTACATCTGGACTAGTTTTGGACTTGGATTAGATTAGACTTTGTTTAGTTTGAATTTTCTTTTCTTTTAAAGTTTAAGTATTTCTTTTGTATTTTTAGATTTTTCCCTTGTAACCTTGTGTTTTAAGTCTTCCATTTGCGTTGTATGCTTTGTTTGCTTTGATATGTCACCATACTATAGCGCTCCGGACCGTTGGGGTGTTACATAATGCATTTTTATGAAACTTACTCTTGATATTACATAATGCATTCCTACTAATTTGGATATTTTAGGGTATAATGGCGGTTGAGGATTCTGGTTCAATGGCAATTGGCAGACGTGTTTATTATGCGAAAATGGATTTTAGAGGTAAAGAATGAAAGTCACTCTTTATCATGATTATTTATGCAAGCATTTGTATAACTCTATGAAATCATTTTTGTGTTTCAAGAAGCATCCACTACAGTCACTGCCGAATAATAGAAGTTGTACGCCTATAATAGGAAGATTAATAGTTGAGTGTATATAATATAAAAAGGTGGCAAGTTGAATACTTTTATAGACCATTTGCCCAAACATTAAATATTCAGTAGTCTCAATGGAAGAATTCATAAATTTGTCTTTCCTTTTACATTCTTTCCGGACATTGGCAAATTCAGTTTGTGATCACATTTCTATTCTGCTAAATGGTTAAAGGGGCATGTACTTATAAAACAAAGGTTTCATATTTGTAAGAAATTATTATCCACTTAGCGATGGTAAAAATAGGTAAAAGTATCTGATTGTCGCGTCCTGAGGTTCATCAAGTAAAAACACATTATAACATCTTTATTAATATAAAGTAATTGGATATGGCTAATTAATTTCATACAGGCTCTGTTGTTCTTCATTTGGCCTTCTCTGACCCTCTCAATTAATATGCGTATTTGGTGTTCATTTAAAAATTCTTTTCATACCACACTACATGCTGAGTATGACGTTCATTTTGGAGTATGATTTTGGCATAAAAGCTATCATGTGAACTTTTCTTAGTGTGATTTTTATTTCTTGCAGTGCATAATGACTGAATGACTTGGCGTGTCGATTTGAGTATCCTCATCTTTGAAGGCAGAAAAAAAAAATAATTTACACTTTATCTATTTATATTTTGTAACATTGCTATATAAATTACACTTTCCATAAACTTCACTTCTTTTACTGTTGCAGCTCGACCAAGGGCATCAGTTGACAATATCCCAAGAGTCTTCTATATAGATGCCTGCAAAGGAATACATGGAGAGAGGACAATTGGTTCCAGATGAGATAGTTGTCGTGGTATGGTAGGAGGTTCAATATTATATTGATAAGGTTACTGGTAACTCAAAAATTTACGGTTTTATATTGTTAAGCATAGGAGTGGGGCAAAAAAGGCATTAAAGTAACCACATAAGAAGATTGGGACTGATCTAATTGTATGTTCTACGCACACTTTCATCATTTTAAGTTAGTCCTTGAAAATGTGCTTTGAGTTCATTCAGTTAAATATGTGGCAATTTTGTTTGTCTACTTAACATAATTATTAGGATCCTATTGAAGTTAGAAAGATTAATGATATGCAAGACTTGATTAGTTTCTAACGGAAGTTTGCATTTTTGTTTCAGGTATACCAGTCCTTTCTGTTAGGTGGTTCAGCGGCACAACCTGCAGCATGTTCATCTCCGTCCGCTACTATGGTAGGGTCAGTTGTGAGGTATGCACAAAGTCCCCTGGATGAAGTCATCTTAAAACGGGTCGACGATGCATATATACGGGTATCTATCTTGGAGCTGCTTTTACTTTCCAGGTACCATATTTTCTATCTATTGCACTGGCGAGTGGAGCAATGGGTTGAGTTCTATTCAAAATGGGTTGCTTTTTTGGTTGACTCCAAAAACTTTGTTTATTTATTTATTTATTTTGCATAAACATGTTTAAATTGACTTTTGTATATCTGATTAATAGTAAAGTTGTTTGATGTAAAATATAAATTTCTGATCTTTGGGATACGGGTTTGTTTCAGGTTATTGAAGGTTTTTACGAAGGTTGATAACAGGTGGGATGATGCGCGTGGATTGCAACACGCACTACGTTTTACCTCTCGAGGGATCTCGAGAAGCTTGCAATCCCCACCAGGCAGTGTACCTGACCGATGTAGTATAGTGAAGTGGCAAGTACCGGGGGATTGATCGTTCTCTCACAGGGAATAGTGTTCGTTAGGCTAAAGGCTACTCTAATCTAGGTCTAAGGGTGGAGGAAGATTCTTTTTGTATTTTTATATTTTATGAAAGCAGTAAAATCTCTGGTTTTGGAGGATAGGGCGGAATTAGTTGCTAGTCAACTAACCTAAGTTATCTACTTCTAAGCTACTTATATTTTTGTATTTTTTTTGTTTTAGAGAAAATCAGTGGTGGAGAATAGTGTTTACTTAGATTTCATTACTCCCTAACTATCTTTTACCATGTAATTAGTATGTTGAGTTTGCTTGGATGACGGGTGTATTCCTAACAAGTCGTAGGGAGTGCGTTCAATTCCCTAACTCTATAAGTTCCTACCTCACTCTATGACGATACGTCAAGCATCCTATCATCAGCTCACCGATAGCAACCTATGCATGAAATACTACCTTAAAATCGATAACGCACATACGATTCACGTTTCTAAAGACGTTCAAGCTTGTTACCGTATAGGAGATTAGCCAGTTTTCTCTAGTCTAACGTAGATGAAACATTCATCCAAATACAATCACAACATACACATCACATGATAATCAATAGTTAGGTTTCATTAGATCTAAGCAAACACAAAGTAAATTAGCCTAGCATGTTAAAAGAAAGACAAGTACAAGCGTAAATCACACAACACATAGACATATTGTATGAATGAAGACTTATCTTGGATTAAACATGCAAGTTAGAGGGGTTAGGATACCCTCTAAGGTCACTAATAAACGAACTAGGGTTTAACCCTAAAGTTCTTCACACCAAAATTCGACTCTAGTTCTCCAAGTTATATATAAAGTAAAGAAAAATCGTTCTATATATATAGAAAACGTGGGCTGACGGCGTCAACCCAATAGGTGACGGCGTCAGCTCGGCGATTAGGGTTTTCAGACGGCCTTCCTTGACGTGGTCATAATTGCTGGTTCCAGATCTGACGGCCTTGGTTGACGGCGTCACCAATTTGCACTACGAACTCTCAGGCCCGTCACAAGTATTTTTCCAATTCTGGACATCACTTGTTCCTGACGGCGTCACCTTGTAGAGTGTGACGGCGTCACCTTGTATGATCTCTAAGGTCTTTTGAGTTTTTGTTGTTTTCTGCACTTTTTCACTCCGAAAACGCCCGAAAATGCTTCTTTTGTGATTTTCCCTTCAAAAGTACCTAAAATGAGAAAAGAAACGACTTTGGGTGAAATCCAAACCAAAAACATACGAATTAGGACTCAAACCGACCCCTAAAAATGTAACATTTTTCGTCTCATCATGGGACGCTTGGTGACTTCAAAAGCAAGAAACTATGGCTAATGGAAATTCCTATCATGCCGATATAGCAAGAAAAAAGAAGGTAAGTAAGTCATATATGATACCTGTTTCTGAAAACAGACTATGTAGCTTTACTAATGTATTCTTAGAGGCTGTTTGGAATTTAATATTCAAACTACCATTCCGGGAACATGGTGTTAGAATTTGATAATCATGACAAGCATATTATACATGTAATATCAAATAATACAAATTGCGGAAGCTAGGATCTACTATAACATATAAAGGTTAACTAAAACATAAATAGAAACGTACCTTATGCAATACTTGATTCAAGAAGAATGAAGAACCCTAATTAGGGTTTAAATTAGATCTTAAGAATCACCCCTTACCGTTTTGTGATTCGATCTCTTGATAATAACTAAAGTAAGTTATTACCTCGTTCTTGTACACACAAACTAATCGCGAATAAAAGGTTTTGCAAGAAACAAGAACACTAAAATTTTGTTATCAAATTTTCGACCCAAAACCCTTGTGGGAGTGATGGGACGATCGAACCAAGAGAGAAAAGAGAGAAGGAGAGTTTTAGGGATCTTGTGTGTGTACAAGAGAATGTGTGGAAACCTCCTTAGGACCCTATGTATTTATAGGATAGCAAACTTGAGCACCAAGGCACTTCCTTTGGAGGTGGTCGGCCGAACTAGGCTCCCTAGGGAGTTCTAGAACTTTCCTTGTTGTCCAAGTTTCACTTAAGTCCTTCCTTTTCTTCCTAACGTCGTTTAGTTTTTACATTTAATAACTAACGATCGTTTAGTCCGTTAAGTGTTCAAAATAATAAATAAACATAACATTTATTATTTATTATTTATACTTTTATTCTCGTTTGTAATGTGTGCAATCCCGAGGTCTCGTGTTCGATTCTAGACATTTATCGTTAATATTATTAACTACATTTTAACAGCTCCCACTTAGTTAAATATTAACGGTAAAATGACATTGGTCGGCGTCTTGCAACACTCTAATGCCCCTAGTTCAAACCGAGTTGAGTTTCCTGGAAAACTCTTAACGATACATCGTTATTATTATCCTTTTGTTTCTAATACTCTGATTAATAAAGAAATTAATCTTTATTAATGTACAGTTTCTCGTGTATCAATAATTGAACAAAATTACCAAAACATATTTGGGCGTGGCCACGCAAACATTTTGTCAATTCTACGAGTGGCCCATAGTATTAAACTTCAAAACAAAATTTGAAGGAACAAATTCTATCTTGACTACGAGACTAACCCATGAACTTTGCAATACTTCTGAAAACAACCCTTATGACTCCTAGTTACGGTAAGCGGTAGATTGCTTCACAAAAGTACACTACATTCATGACACTTATCTGGTATCTCAAGTATGAGGATAATTTATCATGATTTACTTGTAATAAGTAACATCATGTAGTTGGGATAAGTCCTATATTCAATTCATTGAATATCATGTGAAATTGGCATGATTACCCATCAATATACTTTCAAGTATATTCTACCAATACTCAGATTTGTCTTCCCTTTATAATATTCCCATATTATTAACCGACAACGGACATATTTAGAATAATATAATTATTCAAGGATATAAACATGCAAAAACAGGATATATGTATGATAATGAAAATAAACATAAACCATACTTTATTTCATTAAAATTAAAATTCATACATTAAATCCTTTGTCCAAATACTAATCACAAATGGGCATGAAACTTTCAGCTCTACGAAGACCGATTATTTCAGCTAAGTCATAAAGCTTAGTACCGGGTAAAGCCTTCGTTAATTGGTCTGCTAAGTTATCATCTGTGTGAACTTTGAGTAAATCGATCTCTCCAATATCCACTTGCTCACGCACATAGTGATATTTGATCGGGAAATGTCTGGTGCCCTTCATGAGTCCAGGCTCATGAGCAAATGTGATTGCAGCAGAATTGTCACAATACATTTTTATAGGTTGTTGAATCGACGGCATAACTCCAAGGCCCGAAACGAACTTCCTAATCCAAACAGCTTCCATTGCAGCTTCTGAAGCAGCTATATACTCGCTTTCTGCAGCAGACATCGCCAATGTACTCTGCTTCTTGCTCCTCCAATCCACAGCTCCTCCATTAATGACAAAGACATAACCCGTCTGAGACTTCGTATCATCCTTATCACTTTTCCATGAGGCATCACAGTAACCTGTAACATCAAGTTCTGCATTTGGATCTGGATTTCCCCCATAAACTAAGAACATATCTTTAGTAGCCCTAAGGTACTTAAGAATATTCTTCACAGCAGTCCAGTGAGCTTCACCTGGATTTTGCTGATATCGACTGGTTAAGTTCTGAGCAAATGCCACATCTGGCCTTGTGCTTTTCACCGCATACATTATAGATCCCACAGCCGAAGCATAAGGAACTTTCTTCATGCGTTGCACCTCTGCAGGTGTTGAAGCACACAGTTTGCTACTCAAGCCATGGTGTTCTTGCATTGGCAAATATCCCTTTTTGGAATTTTGCATATTGAATCTCTTCAATATTTTATCAATGTAAGCACTTTGGCTTAATCCAATTAATCGCTGAGATCTATCTCTATATATCTTAATTCCCAGAATAAATGCAGCTTCCCCTAAATCTTTCATAGAAAAACACTTTCCAAGATATGCCTTGACTTGCTGCAAACTTGGAATGTCTTTTCCCATGATCAATATGTCATCGACATATAAAATAAGGAAAATTACATTACTCCCACTAGCTTTGTGGTATACACATGGCTCATCAAGATTTTGAGCAAATCCAAATCTTTTGATTTCCTCATCAAATCTTTTATTCCATTGCCGTGATGCTTGCTTCAATCCATAAATGGATCTTTGAAGCTTGCATACACGGTTTGGGAATTCTGGATTGACATACCCCTCAGGCTGCGCCATATAGATGTCTTCATCTAGGCGACCATTTAAGAAGGCGGTTTTGACATCCATTTGCCAAATCTCATAGTCATAGTATGCAGCTATGGCTATAAGAATCCTAATGGCCCTAATATCGGCTACAGGAGAAAAAGTTTCTTCGTAGTCAATACCAAACGTTTGAGTAAACCCTTGAGCTACCAAACGGGCCTTATAGGTGTGTACAAGGCCATCCATGTCCGTTTTTAACTTGTAGAGCCACTTACTCCCGACTACCTTGGCACCAGGAGGAAGGTCTACTTCAGTCCAAACCTTATTATCATGCATGGATTGCATTTCCCCATCCATAGCACCCTGCCATTTAGCCTTTTCAGGACTATTCATAGCAGCTTTATAACTAGTAGGTTCATTAAGATCCCCTAGTATACTTTGATCGCACTCTACATTAAGACAGAGTCGTTCAGGTGCTTTGGCTTTCATACTCCTTTCGGATCTACGAATGGGAACCACTTCAACTTCAGGTGGAGGACCCAGACTATCTGGTTCTTCAGGAAGTTGTCTAGTTTCTAAAGAAGGTGATGCATCAACCTGATCGTCTTCCAGATCAAACGCCCTCCCACTGAATTCTTGAGATATGAATTCCTTTTCCAGGAAATCACCATATCTAGCAACGAATACTTTGTTTTCTGGGGGGTAATAAAAGTAGTAACCCATCGTTTCCTTTGGGTATCCTACGAAGATGCATTTTACAGATCTTTGTTGGAGTTTATCAGCAGAGTCACGTTTAACAAACGCCTCACAACCCCAGACCTTTAGATAAGACAAGTTAGGAGCTTTTCCAGTCCATAACTCATATGGAGTCTTATCCACCTTCTTTGTGGGAACCATATTGAGAATGCGAACAGCAGACTCTAAGGCATAATCCCAAAATAAGAAAGGAAGAGTTGTTAGATTATACATTGATCGTATCATATCTAATAATGTACGATTTCTTCTCTCAGATACACCATTTTGTTGTGGAGTATATGGAGAAGTTAGATGTTGTACAATCCCATTTTCAGTAAGATAATCTATAAACTCTTGGCTTAAGTATTCACCACCTCTATCGGATCGAAGAGCTTTAATCTTCTTTCCTAGTTGCAACTCTACTTCTGTTTTAAACAATTTGAATGTTTCAAATACCTCATGTTTATGTTTAAGAAGATAAACATAACCATAACGACTATAATCATCCGTAAATGTTAAGAAGTAGCTAGCACCTCTCCTTGACACATGTCTAAGTGGTCCACATACATCTGTATGAATAAGACCAAGTAGATCAGAAGCCCTTTCAATCCTATTTTTAAAGGGTTTCTTAGTCATCTTGCCCGCTATACAAGATTCGCATTTATCAAATGATTCATCATTGATCTTTTCCAAAAGCCCATCATATTGCAGCTTTTCCATGCGAGTCTTGCCAATATGAGCAAGTCGACAATGCCAAAGATAAGTAGAATCCTGACCTTTCTTGATTCTCTTATGATGCTATACATTGAATTATTATTTGAAGCATAATTATTGTCATTCATGTCCAACTCAAAAATACCATTCACAGCAATTGCATTAAAATAAAAAATACCATTTAAAGAAACAGAAATTGCATTGCTTGAAATAGTATGATGATAACCAAGGTTTGACAAACATGAAAAAGATATGACACCTCTAACAATTGACGGTGCATAATGACAATTATTCAAAACAAGTACTAAGCCCGAAGGCAATACTAGATGATAAGTTCCTATAGCTTCAACGCTTGCAGGTGCTCCATTACCAACATGCAAGAATTGTTTTCCATAGGCCAGCTTCCTCTCCACTCTAAACCCCTGCAAAGTATTGCAGATATGAATTCCACAGCCCGTATCATATACCCATGAATTCAGTTTATGAGATAGAGAAAATAATTCAATTGTAAAGAACGCACCTGAAGTACTGGCTTGGCCAGCCTCACTTTGCTGCTTCTTTTGTCGCAAGTCATTTATGTAGAGCGCACAATTACGTTTCCAGTGCCCCGGTTGATGACAGAAGTGACAAGCCTGTTCCTTCTTATTAGGAGGATTCACCTTAGGCTTCTTGGGTTGGTTTTGATTCACCTTTGGATTTGGTTGATAAGCCAGAACCTGCTTGCTATTATCAGCCTTACCCTTACCCTTACCCTTGTCCACATGTGATTTCTTCTGGATTCTACGCCCTTGAATTGCCAACACTTGTGGGGTAGGAGCCTTGCCCTTTGATGGTAGATGTCTCTCATAATCAACAAGCAGTGCGAGTAATTCAGAGACTGTCTTCCCCGAGCAGTGCATGTTCCAATTTTGCACAAAACCAGCAAAGTCCTTATTAAGGGCTCTGTTAATCAAGTGAACTTGAACATTGTCGGGGTAACCAAATCCGACTCTATAAAGTTGATCGAAGAATTCTCTCATCTCATTTACATAGTCTTCCACTGGTTTACCATCAGCATGCTTACAGCTGTGTAGTTTGTCAAGAGACTCGTACAATTCAACTGCTGGAGTTTTTTCATAACGCTGCCTAAGCTCGTTAATCATGTCAAACGGGAAATAATGCTCAAACTTCTTTTGCATTACCGGTTCCATACTTTGAAGCATCAAACAACCGACTTCATTGTATTTACCAAGTGTGACTCTCCATTGAGCCTTAGCCTCCTCGGTCGCTGTAGGACCAGTAGGCTCATCAGGACAACGGGTATTCAAATAATCGAGTTTACCGGTCGCTTTCAAGACAATTCTAAGTGAACGGTACCAATCATTGAAATTTTTACCAGTCAATTTAGCTCTTTCTAGATGATTCTTGAAAGCAGCAAACACGGAGTTATCAGGTTGAGCCATTTCTACAGAAAGAAAAAGTTCAATCATTAGTATTTTCGATAAGAAAATATTTTCAAGTAAACATAATACCCATGGAAATATTCATATAACCATCTTAGTTTCTTGAAAATCTAGGATCCAACTTTTCATAATTTTACTACGTCAGTTGATCTGCCATATAGTAAATCATTATAAAAGATGGTAATCTGTCGAACAATAATTGGCAAACAATTTTTCCAATTCCTAGAAATTTATGGGACTTACTTCAAGTTGATTCATCAACTTGCAATGTAAGCATGTTTCGTCCCATCGTGTGCTGTAAGCTCTAGGTCTCACGCATACAAACTTACTTAAGTCGTCTAACTTAGAAACTGCAAATTTTCCACTAGGTCCCACGCATACATGGAAATTTTGCCTTGTCATTAATTTTCGATATAGGTCTCACGCATGCCCGAAAATTAACTCCAAGTGTTCCTTATAGTTAGATAGCACACAACTTAAATTTTAAGGGTATTTATTTTTGATGTGATTATCAAAAACATGTATAAAGATGCATGCACTCATCTTTATGACATAAAATTTTCAAAACAATTTTTGTATTCCGGTTTTAACGCGAGCCAATCAACAAAATTTTAATTGGTGCGTTGAGCAATTTACAACTTTGCACTAAGAGGTTTCAATCTAAAAGGAATCCAAGATGACATACAAGTGAGCGTAGAGACAGAATGGAGTCTCTCTAAGGCCACAATTTAATGCGAAACCAAACTTATGCCTCACTTTATAGTATGCCATTGAGCCTTGAAAACGTTAAAGAACAGTCACCTCAACAAATTAAAAAATTTATGATACTCAAAACTTGATTTCACCATTATTAGTCCAATTATTTTTCTTTAAAAATCACCCTTGTTATTGCTTACAATATAATAAACACATAACAATTAAACAAGTAATTTTAAAAGAAAAACACAATTATAACACAACTAATAATCAAAAGGTGAAAACAATTAGCCGCATGCAAGCTTAATTAGATAAACCCTAATTAAATCAATTCTAGGTGTTAACAATGTGTATAATTAATCAAAGCTTCCACTTTGCACAAGTGAGCCACATACATCGAAGTATCGATTGCGTAAGCTTAAATTAATTAGTACACCACATAAACAAGTAAATTGATTTTAATTGTAATTGGAGTCTTCCCCAATTTTAGATCTATCTAAGAACTAGGTATAAAACACATACTTGCAACCAAAACATAATCTTAATCCATGACTAACATGCATGTTTCGTCATGGATTCATGCATAACAATTACCACATAGTACATATAAACATGTTACAACCTAGGGTTTCTATCCAATTAATTACACATAATTAATTACCAACCATAAAACCCTAATTAGGATTTGAGGAAATCGTCCCCCCCCCCAAAATTAGGGTTAGGGTTTATTTTATTTTTTTATAAAAAAATAAAATTAAGAACCCTAGAACAATAACATGTATCTAAAACAATTAAAGATACGTTTTTTATTAAGTTTTAGCAAGCAATTACATGTTATAGGTGGCTCGTGATACCACTGTTAGAATTTGATAATCATGACAAGCATATTATACATGTAATATCAAATAATACAAATTGCGGAAGCTAGGATCTACTATAACATATAAAGGTTAACTAAAACATAAATAGAAACGTACCTTATGCAATACTTGATTCAAGAAGAATGAAGAACCCTAATTAGGGTTTAAATTAGATCTTAAGAATCACCCCTTACCGTTTTGTGATTCGATCTCTTGATAATAACTAAAGTAAGTTATTACCTCGTTCTTGTACACACAAACTAATCGCGAATAAAAGGTTTTGCAAGATACAAGAACACTAAAATTTTGTTATCAAAATTTTCGACCCAAAACCCTTGTGGGAGTGATGGGACGATCGAACCAAGAGAGAAAAGAGAGAAGGAGAGTTTTAGGGATCTTGTGTGTGTACAAGAGAATGTGTGGAAACCTCCTTAGGACCCTATGTATTTATAGGATAGCAAACTTGAGCACCAAGGCACCTCCTTTGGAGGTGGTCGGCCGAACTAGGCTCCCTAGGGAGTTCTAGAACTTTCCTTGTTGTCCAAGTTTCACTTAAGTCCTTCCTTTTCTTCCTAACGTCGTTTAGTTCTTACATTTAATAACTAATGATCGTTTAGTCCGTTAAGTGTTCAAAATAATAAATAAACATAACATTTATTATTTATTATTTATACTTTTATTCTCGTTTGTAATGTGTGCAATCCCGAGGTCTCGTGTTCGATTCTAGACATTTATCGTTAATATTATTAACTACATTTTAACACATGGTATACCAATAGCTTACTTATTTGTGCTCTATGTTTGACGTACAACGAATACCAATAGCTTAATCGGATTCTTTGTTTTTTAGATTCCGTCTGCAAATTCGGGTTCAAGATGAAACTTGAACAATACCATTGTCCCTTTCAATGATGAAGTGAAGGCTGTTGTCGGCCAATCTGCATATTAGATGGTCGATTAGTATGGAAAGGTATGAAATTTTAAAATCATAATATTCCATCACTTTACACTTTTACGAGTGGCATAGACGTGATTGGTCATGTTGTATCATGCGATGATTTAGACCTTACCAAAGGGTATGTTGTTTACCTTTACAGAATACAAATGGCCCATTTGCTAGATCAACAGGTTGATTTGGGTTATGATTTAGCTGGTACATTATGACTATTCGCTGCAGTTTACTTCAATCAAGGTCCCTTAGCTGTCATTACACATCTGATACCGTTTAGTACAAATTGTTAGATGACTGACCATTATTGAATTACTTTTGCAGGTATGCTGACCCAAAACCCAACATCTCCTTTTCGACCCACCTCACTATGATTCACAGTCGCAGCAGTTTGAACAATGTTATTTCCTTTCTGCCAAGTACGAAGGCAAACATTACTCGGAGAAGCTGAGGAGCTTGGATTCATGGAAGGTATATCGTTTGACATGTGTACTATTCAATTTGATCAAATACTCGATTTTCATAGTTACCTATATAATTTGTGTGGGCGTACGTGTGAGTTACTCTTTTAAAAATAAGAAGATATTTATTATTTCACGCATTACTTCTGAGTGGGTTGATTTAGGTTATGTATTATCTATAACGGGTCAAAAGGGTCTGCTTAGATGCCTGTAGAAAAACTGCCTAAGGACCTCAGGTATCATTTAGGGTGTTTTTATTAGCTTATTTGGTAGGCTTATTGAGCTTATAACTTATGTAAGTTCATACATGTTCATAAACTCATAAGCAATAAAAAGTAAGCTAATTAGCTTTATTTGGTGTCTTGATATTAAAATACGCTCTTGATCAGTACCCTTATGTTTGTTGTTTGTTTTGGTTTTGCTTTTCAAAAATTACTCAGATACGTTTTGTTCATGTGGTGATAGACATCGAGGTGAAACGCATGTTAATGACAATGATTTGGGACCATATGATTTCGTTGACTTAACAAGGTTATGGAGTACTCATAACAATTTGCGGCAGCCTAAATCCAATGAGCTGATCTCGAATGCCAGTGATACTCGAGTCGAGGATTCTTTGTTTATGACTTTCTTTTTCCTATGGTTCTATTTACTACCCCATGTTTCTTTAAAATCCGGATCAACATGTTGGAACTTCTTTTAGTTACCAAGATTAATGTCTACAACTTTGAATGCAGTTTGATGAAATGATGCATTTGAGAAGAATTTTGGACAGCAACAACAAATTCACTGAGCCAAAGAATACATTTGTTTGAGAAGACATGTCTATAAGAGAAAAGAAGAGGCATACGTGTTGTTACTTTTGGTAATAACATGAAGTCCGTGATTTAATAATGGCTACCAATGTGGCAATGTGTAATCTTTTTAGTTTTATTTTTAAATGTTAATGATTAATTGAATGATCGTGGGTTTGAGAAAATGGTAACCACTCACACTTCAACTTCACAGCTTCCATATCCATATCAGAAAGAATAATTAATATTTGAAAAGTCAAAGTTTATATGTGTTAAGGAACTTGAGATACATGTTTGAACTTGGTAATACTTAACCAATTAACATACAAATGAGTTGACTTAAAATGTCATACTTTGATCAAGAATATAATTGTCAACAGGTGACGTACTTTAAATGCATAAAATTTATGAACCAATTTGTTCGAAATAAACCATTGTTGAATTGTTATAATGCATTTAATCTGAGTTGACACATTGAATATATAGGTTAGCGTTTGATTGGAAAAATAAGCAAATTATAATATAGCATGAAAAATGCAACACGATACAACTTTCTTTTACTTTGAATTTTTTTTTTTTTTTTTTCCATTTCATACTTAGGTGTTCACGGAATGAACATGGACTACTCATGTGTTTGACGTTAAATGTATACTTTCCCTCTTTAAAACTATACTAATGGTAGAAGTCCCTGTGGTTTACCACTTAAGATCGTCAGGAAACACTTTCCTCAGTTTCATTTGTGATGAGAAGTACTTGAACTTCAATACAATTTTTCTACTATTGGGATCATGACATTCTGGAAGGTTTGGTTTGGTGCCGTCATTGGATAGTTTGTGTTTTGTGAATTGTTGGTAACAAATTGTTGGTTGTAGTTGTGTTGGTAGTTTGGTATCATCATCAATTTTCGTCAAAAGACAAACGCTTCTTCAATCTATATGATACTTTTACTTACATTTAATATGGACCATTAGGTGTTCACGAAATGAATATTGGCTATTAAATTGATTAGCGCTCACACACATCATTTTCTATTCAAGACCATAAAATTTAGAGACGACAACGCATTGACATTTATTATTTTAATTGTTACAAACTCAATTGATTATCGAATAATTCACGTAATATCTCATTATTTCTTTCATATATTAATCAAACATGTTAACGTTCGTTGTTTTCTTACTATCTTATTATTTTCTTTCATATATTAATAGAAACTGGGATTACTTATTGAGATAATTGCTTATACGGGTTGTATGAGATTGCTTATTAAATTATCTACATTTGAGTGATATTTCAGATTTCTTATTGCAACTTCTTATAGGGTGTGTATTGGATTGCTTATTGGAATAACCACTTCCTTGCATTGAATGTATTCAAAGCTATGTGTTAAAATCTTCTTCTAATATTTGTGATTTATCGTTTGGAATGATATGATTGTGTTGTGTTTTTAGTAAAACTTAGAGAGTTGTGAAGGATGGGAATACGATTACTTTGATTTCAAGATACAGTGATCATACAATCGGTTCAATAGGTATGTACAATCTACTTTTGCTTACATTTTCTATGGACTATTAGGTGTTCACCGAATGGACATTTGCTATTAAATTGATTAGCGCTCACAGACGTCATTTGCTATTCAAGACCATCAAATTTGGATACGATAACACATGGACGTCTATTATTTTAATAGTTACATTCTCAATTGATTATTCTATAATTCACGTTTCATCTTATTATTTTTTTCATATATTAATGAAACATATTTACGTTCGTTATTTTCTTATTATCTCATTTTCATATTTTTTTTAAAAACTCCGCGAATCCGCGGGTCTTTAAGCTAGTATGGATATAAAACAACAACAAAAGCAACGAGACCAGGGCAGCCAATATTATACCTATATACTAATCCTTGAGCTTGCTAGCCCATTTTCTCTTCCAACCCGCTCTTTCCCGACCCAATAGCAAAATATGGGTTTATATGAAGACCCGTTACTGTGGTCTCTCCCTCACAGTTTGCGTTGAGTGGAGGGATTCGAAGACCTCAGCTCCGGCCACCCAGCTCCACCCTCATTCAAGGATGATCCGAACTGAAGAACTCAACCCGTTTGCAACTACAGTTGCCTGTGAGGGGATGTACAGTAATTTCAACAGTGATAATAATATTTTAATGCGTGGTATATATTGGATCTTTTGGATGTTTCTCTCATTTGCGCACATGAACGGATAAAACACACACACAAATAACGGATTCATCATACACCGAAAAGCCTCACCGGATTCGGCACAATCATCGAAGGTATCTTCATAATTTTTTGGGTGAAAAGTGATCATTCCTTTTATTTTTGCTTCCGATTGAATCGAATTAGGTTTTTTTTTTTTTTTTCTTTAAATTTGGGATTTTCGTTATATTTGTTACATGTGTTTCATCAGAATTAGGGTTTCGTGTTAATTTAGGGTTTCGATTAGATTTTAGGGTTCTTATGAAATTAGGGGTGTTTGGGATTGGGAGTGAGATCAGACTTCTTATGAAATTAATTTTTTAGGGTCTAAATTGAATTTTAGGGCTCTAATAATCTACAGGATTAACCATGTTTGGAATTGCTTATTAGGACTGATTATTTGCTTGGATGGTTTATCAGAGTTCACCTTTAATGAGGGTGAAGGGCAAGTAATTCAGATTTATTCAAAAAATAAAATAATCGAATATATTGGTTTGGCAGTGTTTAATGTTTTTGGGTTTGGCATGTTTTCAGGTGCTACCATGGCGGGGTAGGCTTGCTGAGCTTGCAGCCATCGGATCGAATCTATTTGGTTTTTCCAGCTATGTTTGGAACTACTTGGTTTACCAGGCCGATGAAACTCATCGTGCGATTGCAGCAACGATCGGTGTTTGCAAATGCTATGGTTGTCGTTCATGACTGGTATTTGGTTTTTGCGCCCATGGTTTTTGAGGCTATGTTTGCTACACTTGCCCATTATCAATGTAACGCATAATATCATGAGGCTGTGATGACTTTGAATGGGTGCGGTTAAAGTTGAGATTGCCTGTATCTTGGCAGGGCAGCCTGTTACGGTTGCAGCCATGGTGGGTGCTAACACTTTTTCCTGATTCCTATCCTATCTGAGCCTATACTAGAAAACTTGATATCATGAATGTACATATGTATGATTCTACCATTTTGGCGACCTGCTACGGTTGCATAATATCGTGAGGCTGATGATGTAGTTTGAATGGTGCGGTTAAAGTTGAGATTTCCCGTATCTTTGGCAGGGCAGCCTGATTACGACGTTAATTATTTAACTATAATTCAACAACAAGTGCTTGCCTTCAATATCATTTCCCGCAAGCGAGCCATAGGGGAAGTCAGATCAGAAGAGAGATTATTGGTTGAACAAGCTCTCCTTCAAGAAGAAAGACGAGCATTATTTGAAACAAGGTCAGAAATGGAAAAACAACGAAAAGCAGGCCGAGATGCACATGCAGCTAATATGAGAATGGCTGCCATGGCGCAAGAGCAACAAGCTCGTGCTGAGATGATGGCTAGGGCGCCGATACGTGCAAGTGCAATGGGGTCAATGGCTGAGCAAGAACAAGATGTGAATCCTGATGAAATGATGAATGGATGGCCGAACAATAATAATCAGAGAGATGAGAAAGAACCGTCGGAGGATTTCTTGAATGATGAAGAAAGGGAGAATGTGGATGCAGGTGTGCAAAGTGATTGACGTGAAGGGGGCGAGTTCGATTTGAATACAAGATAAATAGTTGTTATAACCTGTGATTGTATGTTAAAGTACAGAATATCCTTCAGTAGTTTTCTCTGTTGTTCTGTTAGTGTTATGTATTGAAATTCTATAAATACTACTGTAATAAATAGTATGCCATGTCCTCTTATGAGGGCTAGATGTGGCTTTTAAAAAAGTTATTCTTATAGTTGCATGTGATTTAAATTCTGATTTTGATCGTCTAGTTTCTATTTTCATTTGTTGGTGGACTAAGATTATATCGATATGGGATTAACAAATCCATTGTGACTACACTTAAATGCTTAAAGGATGCAAGGCTGAAAACTGTACTGTGTGTTCGAATTCAATTTGGAGTGTTTTCATGATGAAAGCTCAAAAAGTACATTTATAATGTGTTCTCGAAAAGAAAAGAAGGAAAATAGATAGGAAAGAAAGTCGTAAATCTATTTAGTGCTCTTGAGTTAGGAGAATAATAAAAATTAAATAAAAAGAGATACTAAAAAGAGTGGGAAACAGTCACGAGAATATCTTGGTTTGCCGCATACATCTCGAGTTAATAACTTGGCTTATCTGGGGCAAGCTGAATAGTAAATAACTCTATTTTGTAGATAGAAAATAAATATTACTTGTTGGGAATAGTTTCTAATAGCTTTAATAAGCTATATAAGGTGCTTATGTGACCCTAACAGTCCATAAAATCAACTAATAACAACATTTGACTAAGAATGAGAAATTTATGAGAAAACTTCATAAACTGAATTCAAACTCATAAACTGAAATTGATAAGAGAAATATGTTTCTTACAACTGGTAACACTTAACAAAATGCTTGAAAGCTTCTTACAATACTGGAATTTAAAAGTTTTTGAATTCGACATATAAAGAACTAATTTACACTAGATAACTTCCTCTACTGCTCCTCTCTTCATCTTTATAGATATTTGTGACTTCAAAGGGTTCTCTGAATCTTTCCCACCAATTCCTAACCATTGGATCTTCTGAATTGATCTCAACCATTCTGTAAGACCGTAATTATAACAACTTTATCACACTTATATGGATGAGAATTGGTGACTTGATGTATATTAAGTAGGTGTTTTAGAGAGATAAATAAGAGAGGATTTCATATATAAAACACACACTTACACACACAAGCACNAAGAGTGTTAAAAACACAAAAAAACAATAAAGATGCAAACTTTTTAAAGTTGAACGTGAGGTAAGCTTAAGAAATACGAAAAAAAACACACAAAAACACTCCTAAATCATTGTATGGCGATTGATACCACTTGTAAGACCATAATTATAACAACTTTATCACACTTATATGGATGAGAATTGGTGACTTGATGTATATTAAGTAGGTGTTTTAGAGAGAGAAAGTAGAGAGATAAATAAGAGAGGATTTCATATATAAAACACACACTTACACACACAAGCACACATACAAATGAGGTGTGTTGTGGCTTATATAGTGCTTACAAGAAATAACCTAAAAGGCTTTGATGGGCTTGGGCTTGGACTTGGACTTTTACATAACATTACAAGGCTCTTTTCTTAACTAGAAACCTATTAGATTAATTAAGTCCAAACGCCCAATGTCTATTTCTACCTATACGACACACTACATTTAACCGATGAGAACGACCATCACTTTCTATAAAAACTTAAATGCTAACACATTCAATCTACTTTTTGGCGCCAAAAGTCCAAAGGGTAGCTTGGAGCAGTTTTTGAGCAATTAAAAATTTTTGGAGTGATGTATGAGGTGTAGGGAGACATTGGAGATATTATTTGGCCAAGTTGTGGTGGTTTGGTGGCAAAACCAGTTTTACTGGTTCTACAGTGGTGGTTTTTGAGTGGGGATGCATTTATGGAGTATGGGCTGAGATGATGAGGGGGGATGAGGTGGAAAGGTGGTGTAGAATAGGTGAGCTGGAGGGTGAGGTGGTGGAAAACCACCCTGGTTTTGGTGATGCAGGGGAGAAGGAGGGAGATGAACAGTAGGGGTGGTTTTTNGGGTAGCTTGGAGCAGTTTTTGAGCAATTAAAGAATTTTGGAGTGATGTATGAGGTGTAGGGAGACATTGGAGATATTATTTGGCCAAGTTGTGGTGGTTTGGTGGCAAAACCAGTTTTACTGGTTCTACAGTGGTGGTTTTTGAGTGGGGATGCATTTATGGAGTATGGGCTGAGATGATGAGGGGGGATGAGGTGGAAAGGTGGTGTAGAATAGGTGAGCTGGAGGGTGAGGTGGTGGAAAACCACCCTGGTTTTGGTGATGCAGGGGAGAAGGAGGGAGATGAACAGTAGGGGTGGTTTTTGGGGGGGTTTTGTGGGGTTTGACCGGGGTTTGACCCCGTTATATTTAAAAGGGATTGGTTTGGGCTTGTTGGACTTGGGCCTGGGGTTATAAGGGTGTATTGGGTTTAAGGGTTAAATGGGTTAAGGGGTTATAATTAGATAATGGTCCGTTTGGTTTGTTAAGCTTAAAAGCCCAAGGACCATTTCTGCAATTTCTGAATTTCTGAGGGGCTCAACATGTAAATTCCATAAAGTTATCATAAGGACCATTTATGCCATATTAGGAATAGTATAAGGTTTATTTTGATATTTTTCCATTTTTAAAACCTTAAGGACTATTTTTGACAATTTTGAAACTTGAGGGACTAAAGTTGTCATTTTGCAATTTTTAACTTTTATGGACTTCTTTTGACAACTTATGAATCCCAAAGGACCTTTGATGATATTTTACATGTTTTTGAATTATCAGGGACTAGTTTTGACAATTTTTCAAAGTTCAGGGACTGAAACTGCCAATTATGCAAACTTGACTGTTTTTCATCAGTTTTCAATCTTTTTGTATCTGAAACACATAAAAACACAATTCAAATGTATTTTATGTATTTTGTGGTATTTCTGTGTGTTTTCAGATGTATTTGCAGTCTAAATGTGACAGAACTGATGAGTATTTGCATACTCATCAATATACTCGCTTTCTGCAGCAGACATCGCCAATGTACTCTGCTTCTTGCTCCTCCAATCCACAGCTCCTCCATTAATGACAAAGACATAACCCGTCTGAGACTTCGTATCATCCTTATCACTTTTCCATGAGGCATCACAGTAACCTGTAACATCAAGTTCTGCATTTGGATCTGGATTTCCCCCATAAACTAAGAATGTATCTTTAGTAGCCCTAAGGTACTTAAGAATATTCTTCACAGCAGTCCAGTGAGCTTCACCTGGATTTAGCTGATATCGACTGGTTAAGTTATGAGCAAATGACACATCAGGTCTTGTGCTTTTCGCCGCATACATGATAGATCCCACCGCCGAAGCATAAGGGACTCTCTTCATGCGCCGCACTTCTTCGTCGGGTGTAGAAGCACCACTTTGCCTACTCAAGCCATGATGTTTTGCAATGGAAATATACCCTTTGTTAGAATTTTTGCATACTGAATTCTTCAGTATTTTGTCGAATTGAACACTTTAGCCTAATCCAATTAATCGCTGAGATCTATCTCGATAAATCCTGATTCGCGAGAATAAATGCCAGCTTCCCCGTAAATCTTTCATAGAAAAACACTTTCCAAGATATCCTTACTTCAAGGCAAAGCTTGGAAGTGTCTTTTCCCATGATCAAATATGTCATGACAATATAAGAATAAGAAAATTGGACCGTACTGCCACTAGCTTTGCGGTAACATGGTCATCCAAGATTTTGAGTAAATCCAGAATCCTTTTGATATTCCTCCATCCAGAATCTTTTATTCCATTAGTGATGCCTGCTTCCATCCATAAATGGATTTATTAAGCTTGCATACACGATTTGAAATTCTGGATTAACGCATAGCCCTTCTGGTTGTTTCATATAGATGTCTTCATCTAAATACCTATTCAAGAAGGCAGTTTTCACATCCATTTGGCCAAATGCTCATTAGTCCTAGGTACGCGGCTATGGCTATAAGAATCCTAATGGCCCTAATATAGCGGCTACAGGAGAAAAGGTTTCTTCGTCGAAGATCATGACTAATAAGACAAAAGAAGCGGTATTGAGTGATAAGAGTTCGCGGGTTGAGAGTAAGCCGATGAACGGGGAGCACTATAGAAGTGTGTAATGACTATATGACACAAGACAATGTTGTCTTAGTAAATGCGGATTCGTTAAAATATTTTTACTTAAGCTTGAGGTAAATGTAAGATGTCTGTGACGAGTTATTTTCCTTATTTCTCGAGATTCAGTGTATTTGGTAATTCCATTTCGTGTTTCTAAGAGGAAAGATACAGGATACTTCTACTTACGGTACAAACATATGAATAAGATTGTTTCCCAACATCGGTTTCGATTGTGATTCGTGCATTAACTTAATCCACCATCACATCGTTAGCGCACCCTATGCCATTTTACCTATTTTCTGTGATCGATTATTCTTAGGTTATGATCACATTAACGTTATGACTAGGATATGCCATTCATTAAAGATCTCACCACTCCTCCCGCTAGTCACTAAGCAAACTCGACTACG
>LBNU01015379.1:49969-61593 GCA_014162995.1 Artemisia annua
ACCATTATTGTGCATCCCATGTCTTATCCTACCCTTTAGTTGTGAATCATGCTTAGGTGAAGGATTTGAGCAGTCATTGGTATCTTGCCCGGCATTCCGGTCATGTACCATTGCCTTTGTCGCCTTTGCCATAGTATGTTAGTAACAACACTACACCCACAAGCCTTATATGTGTTCACCCAATATTGCCTTTAAAAAAAATTTCGACCTTAGCTCTAGTGGTGGAGATTTGTGTAACTGCCAAGCCTATGATAGAATACATTCTATGACTGTGCGTTGAGTGATCACCCCGAAATTAACACTTAGATTAAGAGAGAGATGTGAGTGTTTGTTCCAATTTTGTGAGGTGTTCGGCTTTGATATATTCTAGTATAGGAAGTTTTTAAATTCATATTCTCCAGTTTCTTGGGGAATATCTTTTTGAAAATTATTCTAATAAGGTCTACTTGAGGGATATTTGATGATGTCAAATTTACCCATGATTTAAGCGTTAATTTCACCCTAAAATGCTCATCTTTTCTATTCATATAAAGAATATATACTCTTATTTCTTCCTATTTTGGTTTCAGGGTAAAGATGAGTAAAAGAACGAACATACGCGGAAATGGAAGGACTTAAGAGCAAATACGTGGAAATTATGGATTCTGCACACACGACGGCGTAGAGGTTCATCTACCTACGCCGTAGCAAGAGTTCATGAACACTACGGCGTAGCCTATTCTATGGCTACGGCGTAGAGGTCCACTTAAGGGCACTACGGAGTAGCAACTCTCCAGCTACGGTGTAGGCCCCAATTTGAGGCAGAGAAGAACTAACAAGGCCAAGGAAGAAGTTACGGCGTAGTAACCCTAGCAACTACGCCGTAGAAGGATCTAAAGAAGAAACTACGTCCGTAGCACTTGATCCAGCTACGGCGTAGTCAATATTTACACAGGCTACGGCGTAGCAACTCAAATCAGCTACGCCGTAGCAAAGTCGGGCCTATAAATACCAGCCCTAATTTCGAGTTTCGTCATTCACTTTTCACCACAAAGAAGTTGGGAGAAACTCAGGGAGCAGGAGGAACGAAGTTCTAGCCTCATCGAAGTCATTTCCAAGGGAGGATTCACACATCAATCATAAGTTTATCAATTCCTTTGTCTTGTATTCGATTCATGTTTAGATTTGTATTAACTCAACATTGTTTTACTGCAATTATGAATATGAGTGGCTAAACACCTCTTGGTGTTAACCTAGTTATGAAATTGTTATTGTTGTGATTTAGTTTTCTACGCATCTATTGTCTATTGTTTGTATACTTTCATGGCGAGTCTTAGGACACTCTAGTTCCCGTAGTGTTTAGCATTGGTTGTTCCTTAGAGGCTTGTGAAATTAACCCTAGGAAGCAAGCCGATAGAGATGTGACTTGGTGATAGCAATATCACCATACATGTGTGAATTAACCCTAGGACCACCTACCAATGCTATACGCTTAACGGAATTAGAGGGGTGTAAGATCTGACCATGCCGCATCCGCTAGACTTGTCCATGTTAGTAGAGGCACTTAATGACTCTTACATCTTCGACCGATGAACCCACGGCTTTACAATAGTCGTGGATAGGAGAAGGTGTAAGATAGATCTAAGTGATTTAACCCTCTGATCTGAAATGAATTTAACCCCCAGACGATATGATAGGATGCATTTATAGAAAACTAATCACAATATTAACAAGAGTAGTAATTAGGTTAGCACTATCTCTCTCTATTGATCTTCTTTCGTTTATTTACTTGCTTTGTTATCTTTCATTAGTTAATTAATCTTTTAAATCATAAAACCCCTTTTACACGTGACACTAAACTTAGATAATTTCCACACACTTAGCTCTTGGGACGACCTCGGATTTACCAACTAGCTATACCATACACGACCGGGTACACTGCCCGTTAGTGCATTAGGTAGACCTTAGGTAAACGAGACACATTATAAATATTAAAACCTGGTCGGTAAAACCTGCATCAATACACACACCTTTACATTCAAAATACACACACTTCACTCACATACCCTTCTTCACACACACAAGGCTCCCCATCTAATCATCTTACATATTCCTTACATTCTTACACACATCATATCCAACCAACTTATTCCTTACACTTCTAACAACTTTATTTTCAAAATATACACACTACTCTCACAACCATCTCTTCTCTACACACACTAGCCAACTCAACCTTAGGCTCCCCATCACATCATCTTTTATATTCCTTACACACATCTCATCAAACCTTANCTTCTTCACATACACAAGGCTCCCCATCTAATCATCTTACATATTCCTTACATTCTTACACACATCATATCCAACCAACTTATTCCTTACACTTCCAACAACTTTATTTTTAAAAGACACACACTACTCTCACAACCATCTATTCTCTACACACACTAGCCAACTCACCCTTAGGCTCCCCATCACATCATCTTTTATATTCCTTACACACATCTCATCAAACCTTATATTCCCTTACACATACAACTCACCCTTACACACATCCCATCCTTCCAACATATATTCCCTTACACACTTACACACTCTTAATCCTAACCATTCATTTCAAACAAACACATCTCAACCATCCATTTCTCCTTCCTCCCTAAGAAATGAAATATCCTTTCTTAACCCAACCATGGTTCACTTCTAACCCAACCATGGTTAGTTCTTTACACACACTCATTCCAACTCTTATATTCCTTACACATCTTCACATCCCAACTTTCCACCAAACCTCTCTCTCCAAGAAAAGGAATATGATTTTGAATTATTAACCCAACCATGGTTCACTTCTAACCCAACCATGGTTAGTTCTCTACACACCCATTCTCACTCAACCTTGGTTAACTCTTAACCACACCAAGGATGGAATATTCCCTTGGATATACCCTTTAATCTAACCATGGTTTATTCTCTACATACTCCACTAACCTAACCATGGTTACTTCATAACCCAACCTCTCACACTCTTCCCTATAGAGGAATATCCCATGGCATATTCTCTTCTCAATTATGCCATGTGAGGAATACCCATTCTACCCCTACCAAATTACCCTTTCTACTCTTTTACCCTTGGTATTTGGTTTTCTCATAAACACTTCACAAAACAGTTTCCAAATTGGCTATTTGAGTTGGTAAACCTTAGATTGATTAATATTAAGGCTTAGTGTGAAGTACAATTGGGGGTTTAGCAAGGTTAGGTATTTATAAGGACCAACACCCAACACTTGGGATTTCTACAACNAGGAATATCCCATGGCATATTCTCTTCTCAATTATGCCATGTGAGGAATACCCATTCTACCCCTACCAAATTACCCTTTCTACTCTTTTACCCTTGGTATTTGGTTTTCTCATAAACACTTCACAAAACAGTTTCCAAATTGGCTATTTGAGTTGGTAAACCTTAGATTGATTAATATTAAGGCTTAGTGTGAAGTACAATTGGGGGTTTAGCAAGGTTAGGTATTTATAAGGACCAACACCCAACACTTGGGATTTCTACAACAGAGGTCCTGGTGCGCTGCCTGCGCGTTGACGCGTGGGTGACGCGCCGGCCTCGGTAAATTAATCCCAAGTTTGGGTCTTGGCCTATAAATACCCCCTGCCTCTTGTATTCCTCACCCCTTACCATTAGTCTTTATCTCTACATTCTTTCTCTCTAATCCTCTAATTCTATCATGTGTTCTTAGTATAACACAATAACATCTTTGAAAGAAAACATCTCCTTGCAAGGGAAGAATCACAAGAACCTAATCCACTCTTGTGATTGTGTCAAGGGTCTTCTTCTCCATACCCTTTCTATTAGAATTGAGTCACTAGGTTAGGTTAGGGCTTGATTCAAAGAAACAACATTCTATAATTCTATTTGGTTGTAAGGGAAGTCTTGTGTCTTTATGACCAAGCCTAGATCATTGGGGATCTAGTTTGAAGTCTTATGTCTTGGTGACCAAGCCTAGATCATTAGGGATCTAGTTGGGGTTTGATACTTCCGGTGAGAAGTCTTAGTGGTCTTAGTGGTAAGTCGAATCACGAGATTCTTTTGGGTGGTTTCCGAGGGCGGAATACCGTTGGGGAGTAGCTCTTCTTAGTGAGCACCGATCTTAGTGCATATCGGTGGAGTGAAGTTGTAACGGTTTGTAATCCACCGAAAGGATTATACTAGAGTAATAGTATCGGTGTCGTGGATTCGCAACTGGACGTACGTATGGTATAAACCCCCCACCTCGAACCAGTATATATCGTGGTGTCTCTTTACATGCTTTATATGCTTTGTTTGTGTTTGTGTTTGTGGTTGTGATTATTGTTGTATAACCACTTAGTTATCTTTGAGGCTTAAAGTTAATAAACTTTGAAAAAGCCGAAAAGACCGTATTCACCTCCCCCTCTACGGTTCTTTACATTTTTATTATCTTAGTATCATTTGTTGTAAAGTGCATTTACTCCTTTATTCAGACATACAGGTAGACAGTTGACCAAGTCAACTGGCATATATATGTTTGCTTGTAAACTTGATCTTTATCATGTTTACTCGTTGAAAGAGTAATCATTTTCTCATTCAACTAGTGTGATCCATAACAATTTGTAATTCTTTGATTCTAAATCATTTTTGAAAAGTAATTGCTTTGTTATTGATACTATTTTATTCATTGTGTTTTAAATCTTACATAATTTGTACAAACATTAACCTAACCTCATATACACAACACAACTCAAACACGAATTAATCAAATCAAAGACATAAACACATAACACAAATCAATCCTTCATTGTCTCAAAATCCATAATCTTTCACACAATATCATCATATCTAAACCACAACAACAATGCTTCATTACGAATCAACAACAAGATGTTATTGCTACCGGAACAATATCCCTTCCTCCGATGCTTTCACGTGATACCTACATTCAATGGAAAAGTCATATGCTTCATTTTTTAAGACTAGACATAATGGACATTTGCTTGTTAACTCCGTCGTTAATGGTCGTATCAATTCTGTGAGATACTAGACCCTTGTAATCCTCATGGTGATCCTCTAGTTGATCCGTTTGCAAGATTGCAAACTACAACAGATCTAAACGATCCTGAGAGAGCACAATTAGCTACTGATGATATGGCAATGCACAATGTTCTAATGCGGTTACCTAATGATATTTTCGTAACGATAGATGTTTTGAAAAGTGCTCATGAGATATGGGAAGAAATACGCATACAGATGGAAGGAGTGATGTTGGATTACAAGAAAAGAAGTCTACATTATTGTGGCACTTCAGCAATCTCAAATCAATCCTGGGTGAATCATTGGAATCTTACTACATCAGATTATCATTGGAATCAGATTTTTTTAGTGACGATGCTTTGTTTGCCTTCGTTTTGAGCTATCACTAATGATTTAAATGTCTCTTAATATATATTTATCATCATTAAAATGTAAAGGAGATATATGTACATATTTGCACTAACACACGTGATTAACAGTGATGACTAATTTTGGTTGATATTTTGATTGTGGTTATAACTGTTAAATTGAGATTCAAACAGTTTAGATTTAGGTGTTGTTTGTTTGTTAAGAGGCTCTGAGTTTGAATCTGATTCGCAAATCTGAATTCGAATATGTGGCAAAAAAATCTTTGAATCTGAATCAAATAATGTTGTTTTTTTTTTCAAACGTCTAACTGATTAGAACACCAAAAAGAGTTTAGATATCATTAAAAGGTATTAAGATCATTTTTCAAGTCTTGTTGAACTAAAGATTTAAACCTCCTAACACATCTAAACGAGGGAAAAAAACAAACACTCTGTCAAAAACTCGTAGTAGTTCAGATTTATAGATTATTAAGAAGTATTAAGTGATTTATTAAGAAAACAAATACAACCTTAGTTGATTATATTTTCGTTAGAAAAATGATTTGTATGCCTAAAACCTAGACCTAAAATTAAACCTGAAGATGTGAAAAATGACGAAAGAGAAAATGTACATAACACTTTGTTAACAAATGAATCGCATAGGTCTATTAGTATGTCTCATTTTTAGATTTTTAGGTTTATATATTACTACTCTTTTTGTTAAGCGTTAAGCATATTTATTGTAACATAATTAACTTAAACTAAAACTTTAAGTTTAATTCGTATTCCCAACAATTTATTTGTTAGAGACATGATAAGGTTGTTGAATTAGACATACCATTGAATGCTTCAATTGCTAAATTTTATGTTGCACTAGAGTTATGCCAAATTGATATGTGAATAGAAATTTTTAGAAAGTATATATATTGTGTTGGATTTGGGAAGCACATGAAAACGAGTAAATGAGTATGGAAATTAGGGACGGTGGGACGCACGTGATGAAAGGCAACGGTCGGTTTAGATAGTCATGTGTTCTAACTACTCCCGTAGAACCGTTGAGCATTTATTTTGGACGTATACGTAAAAAGCTGTCTCGGCTGTGATTTGAAAAGATAACTACTCACCAACATTTTAATTTTTGTTTAAGGAGTAGCGCTAGAATATAGCCACTAAAAAAAAAAGTTGAATTCTTCACACTTATTTCTTCACGGTATAGTCAACCGTGGCATTTTTTTTAAATGAATAATAATTTTGCCACATTTATAGGTGTTACAAATATTTAAAAAAATACTCCACATATATAAGTGTGGACAATTACAATAACGCTACATTTATAATTGAAGAAAACAAATTATTAAAAAGCCACACTTATAAGTGTAAGAAAACACTTCAAAAATGCTACACTTATAAACGTAAAAATAACTACATAAGAAAGCCACATTTATAATTGTGGAAACAAAAGCTACACTTTATAAAAAAAAATAATAAAAAAAAAATAAAAAAGCCACAAATCAAATTAGTATAAAAAAAGACATGTAAATAGAAGCTATCCATCACTACACTATAAAAACTACACTATAAAAAGAAGTTGGTCCACTCGGTTATAAAGAAAAGAGCATTATTCACTGCTACACTTATAAAAAAAAGGCATAAAAAGAAGCTAAAAAATCGTCTATCCATTCATTCCCTGCTACACTTATAAAAAAAAGCTAAAAAATCATCTATCCATTCCCTGTTCACTGTTAATCGCTGTTAATCGTTCACTGTTAATCGCTATTAATCGTTCACTGTTAATTGTTGCCGTAATCGCCGTGGTTTTTTGGATTTGGGAAGCACATGAAAACGAGTAAATGAGTATGGAAATTAGGGACGGTGGGACGCACGTGATGAAAGGCAACGGTCGGTTTAGATAGTCATGTGTTCTAACTACTCCCGTAGAACCGTTGAGCATTTATTTTGGACGTATACGTAAAAAGCTGTCTCGGCTGTGATTTGAAAAGATAACTACTCACCAACATTTTAATTTTTGTTTAAGGAGTAGTGCTAGAATAGAGCAATGTTAGATCTACTCACAAAATACACATAAAAAAATTCACTCGCTAACTTGTAAACGGGTGATTAGTGTATTTTCTAACAGAAATGAGGATTTTATGTGTGGTTCTATCATTCTTCACTAAAAAATATAAAATCCATTTCTCAACCAATTTGAAACCAACATATTGGTTTTGTTTGTCTTGTACAATAATCACCGTCAAAAATTTCACGTGCTTAAGAAATGAGGACATTTGGTAATGAGGATTTTATCTATTCACCCCAAAGGTACAATTATCACTATCCCATTCATCCCAAAAAATTTTGGTTTCCATATCCACCCCGGGGGCGACTAGATCTTAAAAAAACTTGGGCAACTCCCACCATAGTTGGACAAGTGTCCCTATGATGTGGTCCACCATGTACTTGCAAGGTACCACTAAAGCTACCATATTTCTGAGGCGACTGGGACTTATATTTTTTGGGCGACTTGGCTTTTTTTACTTTTAATTAACTACATTTTTTGTCTTTGTAATTTGCTTGATATTTCATTTTTGATCCTTGTGGTTTATTATTATTATTAATATACAAAAACACAAACATATACGAAGATTAAAACATTAATCATCAAAAACCCAGATCATGCTTCTTTACACTGCCACAGAATAAACATATCTTTTAAACTTTGAATATATAATATGATGGTTTGCATACATATTGGTTTCAAATTCAAACAAGACCTGATGTCGTAAATATTGGCTCCATTTTAACTTTTGATTCTATAATTGGAAAAGTTTCAAAAATCACTTTAGAGGCTGCAGTACTAGACGTGAACAATGATCCAAATATTCTTAATGCCACCGAACTCAAACTTACCATTCATGACTCCAATTTTAGTGGCTTTCTTACAATCTTCCACAGACCCAATTTAGTGGCTTTCGCAGTACAGCAAAAAAACATCCGAGACCCACCACCATCTTCCCACAGACCCACAATCTTCCCAAGAGCCACCACCTCCGAGACCCACCACCACAGCTAAAAAAACATCTACACCAAGCAAGGTATTTCATATTTTGAGTCTTTTTTGAAAATATCTTTTATAGATCAATATTTATTTTATAGATCTATGTAGTATAGTTTTGTAGATCCGAGTTCTTATAACTTTTATCCCTATTTTTGTCAGCCACCGGTCGTCGTGACTGATTATTCCACGATCCACGCCACTACGCCATGATCCACGATCCACGCCACCGTAATCAAGAAAAAAGATAGCAAGTTTGGACAAACTCAAAGATTTCTTTTGTTCTTCCTTGTTCAATACCGAATACATATGATGGTGGTGGTGGGAGACAGATGGTTTCATGGTGATGGTGGCTGTGACCTTGTGATTGTAGTAGTTTCAATTTTAGTGAGAGAAAAAGAAAATAAATATTAGGAAATTTGAGTTGTGTATGTGTTTTTTAGATGAAGAAGAAGATAAAATGTGTGTGGTAGGTGATTTTGGCTGTAAAAGTTGTGGTGATTTTTATTTTTATTTTTTTTATTTTTTTAATTAGTTATAAAAAAAAGAAAGAATGTTTGTGACAAAAATGAAACCATAAGGACTAAAAATGTATTATTTTAAAAGACTATACTTTTTCACAAAAAGTAAAAAAGCCAAGTCGCCCAAAAAATGTAAGTCTCAGTCGCTCCAGAAATATGGTAGCTTTAGTGGTACTTTGAAAGTACATGGTGGGCCACATCATAGGGACACTTGTCCAACTATGGTGGGAGTTGCCCAAGTTTTTTTGGGATCTAGTTGCCCCCGGGGTGAATAGGGAAACAAAAAAATTTTGGGTTGAATGGAGTTGGTACTTTTGTACCGCCAGAGCATTTAGGAAAATTGCTCTTTGGTAATTTTGAACTTTAACACAAATTTTCATGCAAGTACTTCGCTTACCAAGTCAACTTTAACCTCTATTATACATATGATTAATAAATTTTTAAAAACATGTTATACTTAAAATTTTCAGGACATTATCAATATATATAAAAGCCAGTTTTTCCGTTTTGCAAAAAACGCTCTTCTATTGGTTGGAGCCCCGTAATGCTACTATTCATCCAATTGTTCATCCGTTATTTCATTCCGTTCCGTTTTCCCACGACTAACTCATATTTCCAGAACCCTCTTCTCCATCTAAACCGCATCATCTCATTATTATAAAAGTTGTGGTGATTTTTATTTTTATTTATTTTATTTTTTTAATTAGTTATAAAAAAAAAAAGAATGTTTGTGACAAAAATGAAACCATAAGGACTAAAAATGTATTATTTTAAAAGACTATACTTTTTCACAAAAAGTAAAAAAGCCAAGTCGCCCAAAAAATGTAGGTCTCAGTCGCCCCAGAAATATGGTAGCTTTAGTGGTACTTTGAAAGTACATGGTGGGCCACATCATAGGGACACTTGTCCAACTATGGTGGGAGTTGCCCAAGTTTTTTTGGGATCTAGTTGCCCCCGGGGTGAATAGGGAAACAAAATAAAATTTGGGTTGAATGGGGTTGGTACTTTTGTACCGCCAGAGCATTTAGGAAAATTGCTCTTTGGTAATTTTGAACTTTCACACAAATTTTCATGCAAGTACTTCGCTTACCAAGTCAACTTTAACCTCCATTATACATATGATTAATAAATTTTTAAAAACATGTTATACTTAAAATTTTCAGGACATTTAGTTTAACTATGCACAATTTCAAATTTTGAGTGAATAATAATTTTGAAGCAAAGTGTTTGTCTGTTTGTTACGAGTAATCGTTAATCATAAGTCCTTCAATTATTTTCGAAAACTGGTGGGAAAACAAAATAGATTGTCAATTGACTGTGGGCTCAAACAAAACCATCTCATGTTCGCATCTGCTACCCGTACGGAACCCACATGCCTGCTTCCTTTTATATTGGCATTCCTCTCGCTTGATTTTTTCTTTTTCTGTATATAATTAAATTAAAAGTAAATTACATCAATTGAAGGTTTTAAATCAAATCTGGTAATGAGTTTGGAGGTACGGAGTGTATACATATTTAGGTCATTGAATCAATCTGAATAATGGAATTGAGGTAGTTGATGAGTTGAGTAACACTCGGAATGATCTCATGATCGGAATGATCTCATGAGGTTGATGAGTTCAGTGTTTTACACTTCTTTGAATGGACCTTGAATGTTATCATCAAGGAATAGTGCCATCAGAGGATTCATTGAGTAAATTCCTCTACTGACATACTTAAGGGGCATGCCCTTTCATGGAGCAACCTCATCAACACTAAACATGATGGAACTAAATTTAAACTAACTTGCAACGTCTTTTACCTATTTTAGGGCAGTTATAACTGTAATGTTGTTAATTTTAGCATTATCAACTTATTTTATGTAGTTGTGTTTTACATGAGACCAATGGCCTTGTTATAACCAAGAAACACTTTCAGGAGGTCGGGGATGCTCGAAATAAAGGAAAGACATGGTATTATTAGATTAAAAGAATGGGTAAGATGTGTGTGTTTTCTAGAAAGAGAAAGAAGGAAAACACACACACCTTGTGTTACAATGAGACATCCAACCTTCCTAGATGGAGCTAGGAGGGTATTTATAGGTAACTAAGTGACATACTTTACATTGTTGACACATTTAGTCCCTTTACTTATTTACTAATGCAATTCCGTGATATAACATTATTTTTAAGGCTAACAATATCTCCCCAAAGTAATGTTATATGGGAATTGCTTACAATGTTCCCTACAAGTAAAATTAAATACAATACAATACAAAACATAAGCACAGCAGCTTCGAGAGTGGTCTTCAAGCACCATAGCTTCATTAATCCATCTGAATCTTCTCGGCTGCCATCTCTTTACTTGCAGAGGAACAATGTGAGCGAATCTAATTAGGGATTAACTATGGCCATTACAATACACTCTCCCCTAATTAGTGCTCTCCCCCAAACTGACAAAATCTCTGATGAATGCCCTAAATCTGAAGAAGTCTTTTGATAATTAACTGCAATCCGTCTTTAGTCTTCTAATACGCAGCGGACAATGTAGAACAGACTGTAGACTCGACCTTCTTCAAGATTATCCATTCGGGGGTACAAAGTATCAACATCTTCATCTTCAACAAATGCATTCCAGCTATCTTACGAATCAGCCCATAACGTACACATGTAACCAACAAAGGTAGA
>LBNU01015380.1:12251-27172 GCA_014162995.1 Artemisia annua
ATATATATATATATATATATATATATATATATATATATATATATATATATATATATATATATATATATATATATATATATAAAAGAATAAGGTGACAAGTAAGATACATTTATAGGCCATTATTTCTTAAAAATAAGGTTAGCAAATATTGTAGTAACTAACTATTTGCCCATTGGAACGAGTACTTTACAGGACCCAAACAAGATTACTTTAAAATTGGAGTCCCTCTATACGAAGCATCAATAAAATGTGACTGGGAAGCTGCTAAATACATTCTTGATAAGTATAAAGAGATAGAGTTGGTAAAATATAGTATTACAGAGAATGGGGAAACCGTTCTTCACATTGCGGCATCCGCAAAAGTTCCCGAAAAGGTGGACGATTTTGTTCGGAATCTGGTGAAAAAAATGAAAAAGGAGGACTTGGAACTTGTAGACAAAAATCAGAACACCGCCCTCTATTTAGCAGCTACAGCCGGAAACATTGAAATAGTTAAGATTCTGATGGCAAATAACCCGATCTTGGACACGATCCCTGGTGGTGGAGGACACATGATGCCACTGTATGCAGCTGTGTTATTTGGAAATAAGGATGTGGCGAGGTATCTTTATGAATGTTCAAATGGCCTGGCTGGTGATGGTTGGAATCCTCATAATCGTGGTTGGCTTCTTGAGAAATGTGTAGAAATTGACATGTTCGGTAAGTATTTTAACTGATATATTTTACGCGGGATATGTTATTAGTATCCCTGGCCCACCATATTTTGTCCTCCACTCTGTTGACAGTACAACACATTTATTTATGAGTTTCTATTCCGTATTTTCTGTCAGTTTAATACTTTTGATTTATTAAACTTTATATTTTATGTTTAGTACTTTCAGGTTTATAGTTTTTTAATATAAACAAAATTATAAAAAAAAAAAAAAATCAAAAAAACAAAGGGGGTACAAATGGTTTTTTTAGGGGTACTAATAACCCCACCTTTTTTTCTTTTTTCCTTTTTTTTTATTTAATTTTTTGAACGGCAATTTTTTCACACATATACCACCTATCTCACAAATGACTCCAATGAGACTTGAACCCATAACCTCTAAGTTAGTGGGCAACTCACATACCACTAGACCAAAAGCCTCAGATAACCACACCCATTTTACGCTGCTCTAGATTTTGACAACTATAATACACGCGTGATATTGATCTACTCAGCCTGCTAGCTATTGTATTTAACTTAAGAGCTTCACAGTGGAAGGAGAAAATAAATATTTAAAAAAAAAAAAAAAATAGCGATTAAATTAAAGCTATTATGTAAAATCATGGTAATTATCTATGAGGTGAGATCTTTCTATAAATATGCAATTCTATTTACTTTCGACGAACTTTTTTTTTTTTTTTTTTTTTTAATTTCACCCAAAAAAATCAAATGTTTTTCGTAAAAATAATATTTTATTTGTTTTTTACAAATCACATATGATTTTTACGAATCACAAAATCACATGTGATTTGATTTTAACGATTCACATGTGATTTTTCAGGGCGAAAATTTTGGGAAAAAAAATAAAAGAAAATAAATAAAATAAAAAGTTCGTAGAAAAAAAAAGTTCGTCGAAAATATATAGAATTGCATATCTATAGAAAGATGATTTAATTCTCATCGTGATAGTATGATTTTTTCGCGTAACGATTAACGGTTTGCGAGATATTTAATTTTTAAAAAAATATAAAAGTTTTTTTTTTTTATTTTGATAAAAAAGATGAATAGCTATGATTGGTTCATTGATTTTATAATATATTTAAATTTTGTCATCATTCAGACTATTGACTTTTAATATATATTAAAAAAAAAAAGTAAAAAACATTAGCTATCTAAAAGTTAAGCGTGCCATTACTGGTGTTAGTGGTGTATATTAAAATATTTATGATGTCTCGGTTTTCCTTTAATTTATGAGAGATTTTTTTAAATGAACTTTTTTCTAGTACAACTTTACATAAACAAACGTCGCAAAGGATTTTTTTCAAAATGAACTTTTAACATATTAACCATTAGATTGATATGTAGATTACTTTTTAATCATACACGTTTTGCCAATGAGTCCTGGGCGAGTGTTGGGCGAGTCTTGAGCGGGGCGAGGGCTGGGCAAAGTGTTGGGCGAGCCTTGAAGCTGGGCGAGCGGTGGGCGAGGACTGGGCGAGCGCTGGGAGCAGTGGCGGACCAAGAAAAATAAGATGTGGGGGCAAATTTATTTATTTATTTGACTATAGCAACAAAATGCGAAAAAAAAAAGTATGATCGAAATGATAAATCGAGTATTGTTACTTGGAGATGAATGATTTATAAGTTTTGAGAGTGTTGAATGTTGGATTTTAGTATGTAGGTGGGGGCAATTTAAATTTTGGTTGGGAGGCATTTAAAAAAAAAAAAAAAAAAAAAAAAAAAAAAAAATCTTATCTTTTTCGGCTAGCCATGGAGGCGCCGCCACCCTAAACCCAATATATAGGTCCGCCCCTGGCTGGGCGAGTACGTTAAGGTCAGGCGCGAATCGAATCTTGGGCGATTCCCAGGCGAGGTGGTTATTGTGGTCTTTTTGTTTAAGGGTTGAAAAAGAGACATTTTTTGGTTTGGGTGGTTGTACTTGTTGCGCATGGTGGTCAGGGAGGTGTGAAACAGACAACCAGTGGTTTAAATGGTTGGATCTATTGAATAATTTATGGGCAGAATATCAAGGTTTGGTTATGGAGGTGTGTGTACATTTTCATTTTTCAATTTGGCTTTATCTTGAAGTATGCATGCTCGAAAAACTAGGAGGTACGGTGGGATGAAACTTTTTAGTTCAGTTTGGTAAATAGCATAGTGAAATAGCATGTATCGGTAAATAACTTTTAATTTATCATTGAGTCTTGTTGCTTTCGGTATAACATTTCTTTTACTTAAACCTTTTGTAGATGTTGCACAAGAGGTAGTGAAAAAGTACCCAGAACTTGGTAGGAGTGGTATTCTACTTGGATTTCTAGCTCGAAAACCTCATGCGTTTTCAAAAGCATTAGCAAAGTCTGGTATTAGAGCCAACAGTTCAGGTACACATTTCTACTCTTATGATTCTTTTCACTTTTATGTTAAGAAAAGTAAAGATAAATATACAAGCCAATTAAGGCCATAAAACAACAACAGAAAGGGACTAATCTCACGTAGGAGTAGCCCTCTACTCTTTGATATAAATTAAGGGCCTTTGTAGATGGTTTTGGATTATTATTTATCTTTGGATTTGAATTTAATAAATAAAAATAAATAAATAAATAAATAAAAAATAAAGATATCTTTATATTTTAGTTGAAATATTTTGTGCGTCCGCTCCTTTTTGTACTTGGGTCTGTCACTACTAAGAACATAGTGGAGCGTACTCGAAATGTTTAATTGTGTTGGTTTTTGATAAAAGATGGTGGATATTAAAAGTGGGGATAGATTGTCGAAGGTGATTGGTTTTAATGATGTGGTGTTAGTCAAATGGGTGGCCGGTTTTAGTTGAGATTGTAGTGGAGGGTTTTAGCAGAGAGGGTAGTGGAGGGTGATTGTTGAGATTGTCGTCTGGCATAACAGAATCAGTAAGAAGAAATGTTTTTAAAAATGAAAAAAAACAACATGGCAGTTGACTTGCTCCACGTAGGACTAGCAAAGTCATCAATAAAACATATATCAAAGGTGAAATTTGAATTGATTGTGTTTTAATAGAAAAAACAAATAACTACATGAATAATAAAAATAGTCAAGTTCGATACTTTTCTTTCAGTTTATTATCAAATGTTAATCCTATTCCTAATCAATAAGAAAACAAACCGGCCTTAAATGTTTGAAGAATCACTTTGGCTTCATTTCCAAACATATATATATATATATATATATATATATATATATATATATATATATATATATATATATATATATATATATATATATATATATATATAAATTTATTTGAGTTTATGCATTCGTTAGTTTTGGTCATTCAAAGACAAAATCGATACCAAAATTTGAGAAATGAAGTAAAAGCTTTATTCAAATTAGAAAACCAAATCCAAAACAAATTGAAAGGTACCAAACTTGATATTCTAATTCAAATGTTCCAAATATTATAAAGAAAACTATGCTATCAATCTCTATTTATAGAGAAACTAATGATCCAAAAAGATTATTTAATCCTAAAGCAACTCAAATTAGAAACATAACAAAAACTAATTAGTATCTATCCAAAACCAAATTTACTAAACAACCCTTAAAGTTTAAGTCACCTTCTAATAATCTTTATCGGGACTTAAACTCCTCCACCTGTTTCAAACCAAATTCAAAATTAAAACGCTGAAAACGATCCAAAACAAACGCCGACGACTTAAAAATGAACAATCAAACGTTAACTAACAAATTCAAAACGGTCAACTAAACAAAACCAAATCTGCTCAAACGATCTTTAACAAAGACAATCAAATTTAGGCGACCAACTTCAAATGCTCGACAAACGAAGATCCAAATTTTTCAAAACTAACAAAATCCTAACGATTGAACAAATTCCGAATGACCTGATTATAACCAAGTCTTCAAACACCAAATTAATCTTCAAATTCCAAATATCAAATTCAAATTCTAATAACCCACTTATTATATAATCATTACGGTTCAACATCAAACTTATTATGCAAATATCAAACAAATTCAAGTTAATAAATAACTTGACAGACGGGTTCTAATAATTCAAACACCCAAATATAATACGGATAGTAATCCTAACGACCCACATATATGATAAAGATTACGGTCCAAATTCAAATTGACAAATACCAAAATAACCTAATTGTAGGTTAATCTTCAAGCAACCAGTCACCAATAAGCGAATAATCTTGCGGCTGAACAAAAACCAAACGAATCATTTTTATCAAAAACAATTAACAAACAAAGATTTCGAGAAACCTAAACCAAAAAACAAACTAGTGACCCCCAAAGTTCCAAATTCAAACGCTAAAAACTGAAGGCCCACTAGTCACCAAGCAAAAAAGTAATAGCCCAGTACTAATCAAAAGGCCCATATCAATTCCATGTTCAAAAATGAGTTTGCAAAACCCCTACTCACTCCAAAAAACGATCAATTTTTTTCAAACAAATCATCAATCGAACAAGGAACCCCAAAACCTGGAGATAATCAAACTTACCAAAAAACTTATCCAAATTATCTTAAATGAACTTCTTTTTCTTTTTTCTCTTCTTCTTCCTAAACAAACTTAGCTCTGATATCACTTGTTGGTAATTCAAAAACGAAATGAATTCCAAAATTTGACAAAGGAAGTGAAAGCTTTATTCAAATTACAAAACCAAATACAAAACAAAGTCAAAGGTACCAAACCCGATATTCTAATTCAAATGTACCAAATTATAATTTCAAAGATACAAAGAAAACTAATGCTATCAATCTCTATTTAAAGAGAAACTAATGACTTAAAAAGATTGCTCAATCCTAAAGCAACTCAAATTATGAAAGGTAACAAAAACTAATTAGTATCTATCCAAAACCAAATTTACCAAACAATCCTTAATGTTTAAGTTACCTTCTAACAGTTGGTTCAAAGGTGAGAACTCCTGAGAAAGAAAGTGAAGCACTACCATTACTAAGAATCCTCTGGGAAGATATTCTGACACTGCCTAAGAGGAAAATTGATTCCATACTTAGAGGGCCACCGGATACGATTAGGTCAGCTGATGGATGGGTCTTTCAAGCTATGCAACTCAAAGAACTCATTTCTGAGCAACTTGAGGAGCTGGAGAACACTTATCCAAATGAACATCGTGCTCCGCAACTAATAAAACTTGTTTCTCGATATGTGTTGAAAATGCACGGTGAAACCCGAAACATAATGAATGAAGAAAGCAAGAAGCGTACTTCTAAGGGAGATCAAGCTCTGGAACTAGAAAAGATAATTTCTGAAAATACTGCGAAATTGCATGAAGATATTCATAAGTTTAAGCAAAGAGCTGAAGAGAAATTTCTACATGGTCTCATTTCAAACCATATTACTTTTATGCGTCAAGCAACAAGTTTAAAGGAAACATACTCTTCTCGAGTAATGTTTATTGCTGCAGAAGTGGGCAATACAAACTTTTTACTTGAGCTCATCCGCCGAAGTCCTGATCTCATATGGAAGGTGAATGATAACAATCAAACTATATTTCACGTTGCTGTAAAACATCGTCACGCGGTTATCTACAACCTACTTTACGGAATAGGCTCAATGAAGGATATGGTAACTCCTTTGAGAGATAGCGATGGAAATAGCATGTTGCATTTAGCAGCAATGAGTACCATGAAGAAGAACCTTGAGGATGTGTCAGGAGCTGCACTACAGATGCAACGTGAATTATTATGGTTTAAGGTAGAAAATTTCTTTTCCAGTTTCTGACATCCTTTTTTATATGTTAGTATAACGAGAAAGTAGTTTATGACACTAAATTATTTCTTTGGTTTTGTAGGAAGTAGAGCGTATGGTCCCCCCTTCTTATAGAGAACGGTTGAACAACGATGGTCTAACACCACGTGAGTTATTCACCAAGGAACACCAAGATCTGATCACACAAGGTGAAAATTGGATGAAAGCAACGGCTAGTCAATGTATGGTTGTGGCAACACTTATTGCCACGATAGTATTTGCTGCGGCTTTTACGGTACCAGGTGGATACAATCAAAACGATGGTATCCCCATGTTCAAACAGAATCTGTCATTTGTATCCTTTGTAGTGGCAGATGCCATATCCTTGTTCTTATCATCAGCTTCGATACTCACATTTTTGTCCATCCTCACATCCCGTTATGCGGAACGTGATTTTGTGAAATCATTACCCATGAAGCTAACGTTTGGTCTAGCAACTCTTTTCCTCTCTATAGGAACCATGATGATCACTTTTAGTGTCAGCTTCTTCGTACTATACCATAAAGAAATGAAATGGATACCTATCTTTATCAGCCTTTTTGCTGTCACACCAGCTATCCTATATGTTGCACTACAATATCATCTGTTGATTGATGTATTCCGCTCAACATACGGTGCCAGTTACCTCTTTAAGCCCGCGAATCAAGTTCTCTTCTACGAAAATCCAAAGTATTAACTAGTGTCGTCTTCCAATTTTAATGTGTTTCATTTCAAGATATTCATTGTAACTGGTTGTAAGTTGGGATGATTATGAATTTTAAAATGCAGCATGCTTTTTTAGCACCGTTTCTTATGCTCCTACTCCAGTACTGTCATAGCAAGGGGATATTGGCCATTCCATTCAACAGCTAAAGGGAGAAAAAAAAAAAATAATAAATACTATTAAAATTATGTATACACTGTACCTTAATTCAACCAGTAATTAGACACTTTGTTGGATAACTATCACAAATTTATGTTGAACGGTATGAAGATATTTATTCGTAATGCACAATTAAGTTTAAGTTCTACAAAACAAATGTGTTACAAGATTGCCACTTTAAATCTTTAATTGCAGAAAATATAGTAATAATTTAGGTATAATGTCTTCGCACTTTAAAGTGTGAATAAATATAAGAACACTTCACACTTTTAAATGTGAAGCAAGTGTAATTTCTTTTCACGCTATAAAATGTAAACAAATACAGTTTCATAAATTTAGTTGGAATAATCAAAAGTGTGAGGTTTTATTTATGTACAAAAAGATTACAAACAAAATAAATAAATAAATAAATAAATAATTCACTGCTCCCCCTTATCATAATATCTCAAACAAAAAAAATGAAACAAATACAGTTTCATAAATTTTGCAGACGATCGTCGGCATCGCACCGCCATTGCATAGCCATCATCACCGTCAAGATCACCATCATCATCACCCTCACAACCACCGCCATCGTCTCCGTTTCAGAGACGTCTATAAGGTTAATTTCTGATTTACCGAATTTTTGTTCGATTGAGTACTAATTTTAGGGTTTGAAAATCTAATTATTTTATTGATGTATGTATTTTTGGCAATAAACTTTGAAGTTTGAAAATATGGTTTAATAAGTGTGATTACTTGATTTATATGATTATGTAGCTACCTTTGTATAAAATATTAGGTGTTGTTGTGGTGATTTGTGATATTATAGTGCGATAGATGTGAATTAGGTGTTATGTGTGTGCGGCTATGGTTTGAAGCTCAGGTTATGCACGATAGGTGTTTGATGAAATGTCCATTAGAGAAATGCTTAGTTCATGACTTGTCTTTTGAGCCTGCAAGTTATTTGTCTATTAATCATACGATTTAGGAGTACCATCGAGATAGCATGTCTGTTCTCTTTTTATTTTGGCTTGGCATTATAACTTTCAAAATGGACCAACACATTGATGCGAGTTTATAGAGTATAACGGTACCATTTAAGGATGGTGGTTTACAAATATGCTACTAGCTTTGGAATCTGATTTAAGCATTAGGCGTAGTCTAGATTATCTGGTTTAAGAAGAATGGGTAAGTATATCACCATCGGCTCCCAATATATGCCATGACTCCATGAGTCTGATCTAANATGTCCATTAGAGAAATGCTTAGTTCATGACTTGTCTTTTGAGCCTGCAAGTTATTTGTCTATTAATCATACGATTTAGGAGTACCATCGAGATAGCATGTCTGTTCTCTTTTTATTTTGGCTTGGCATTATAACTTTCAAAATGGACCAACACATTGATGCGAGTTTATAGAGTATAACGGTACCATTTAAGGATGGTGGTTTACAAATATGCTACTAGCTTTGGAATCTGATTTAAGCATTAGGCGTAGTCTAGATTATCTGGTTTAAGAAGAATGGGTAAGTATATCACCATCGGCTCCCAATATATGCCATGACTCCATGAGTCTGATCTAAAACATCCCTGATAACTACCGGTACACCATTTGAGTTATGATCACCACTAGTTTCCGACAGACATGAGTCATTTTTTATTATGTTCATTAAATTTAAATTTTCTGTTGTTGCTTCCATATTTGAGATCCATGTTTCTTCTAAGAAATACCTGAGATACATTAAGTCTTTACCACCTATACAGAGACAAAATAAACTCCCCTGTTTCGAAACCGCTCATCAGGAGGGTAGTAGTTAACCTGATAGGCGATGTTTGGTATTATTGCTGATGTTTTTCAGAAATTCGATAAGGACCATTTTGCTTCTTCTTAAACTTGTAAGTGTCAACTGGAAATCTTAATATTATACCTTACATACGAATATTTTGTTTTTATGATACTTATGAGCTTTACCAGGTGTAATAATAGTTAGGTATTTGATTTCTGAGAAATGAAGTAGATTTACGAGGCTCCCTGTAGTGAAATATATAGAGGTTAAAAGTATTTGCATAATAAGTAGTAAAGTAGTAATGTACTTTCTATTCTTAAGTTTCAAATCAGTTTATGATATTGGCATTGCACTTCTGATATTGGTATTACACTTCCTGGTTAAGAAAATATTGGGGTACTTGAAACATATCTGTGTATGGAAATCAAGTCCAGGAAAATGTGGTTAGATTTGGTCAATATTACAGGAAACTGTGTGTTTCAGTCTGATCTCACCAAGAAGAAACTTGCTGAAGTCCAGAAGGTCTTGGACATGGATGCTATGGTAATAAACTAATGCTCTTTCTGTCGGGTTATCAAGTGCCATTTATCTTACTACTTTGGTGTTCACTTTGGTCAGGAGGATGCAAATGAGACACTTGATAAATCTCAGAAAACCAAACAGGTATGCATTTTTAGTAAAATGGTAATCAGAAAATCGAAAGTCATGGCCTAACTTATTGGACAACTTGATCAGGGGCCGATCACGATGAGACATCCACTTTTGGTGCCGTCCAGTGCATTAGATCAGATATCACACGCGCAAAGGACAAATCTGATTGCAACTAAATGTTTCCAACAGCAGTGACCCGATACTGTCTAAATTAAGAGAAAATCAATAGAAGACTCCCACGAGCAACAATCAGGTTCTCGTTTAAGTTTCTTATATGTTGAAGGAACTTCAATAAACAATAGATTAGTTCATCACAAATTTTATTGAATCAATGCATGGATTTTTTTTAGGTTTGTGAGAAGTTTGCTTCAAGGACAAACTGTTGCTTAAAGGACAAACAGTAAGCTTCCATTTTACTTGTTTTATTTTTCAATTATCGATCTATTGTTTATGTACATTACCCTACTTTTGGTTTGTTTAGTTTAATTATATCAAGTGTTACCAGAAAAGTTACTTAACTTCCATAGAAGTGTTGTTTTGTTGCTATAAGTATGTTTGTGGTCTGTTAGTATTTTATGCTTAAATGCATTCTACCACTTTCAATACAACTAATAGAATGAATAAAGTTGCATTATATCATTGTGTAGGTAATTCAGTAGGAGGCTGCACTTACTGCTTATTTGGGATCTGTTTTTTTAAACTCTGTAAGGCTCCTTAAACACTTGCTTTTTTATATGCTTTTTTTGAATACCACGACATGGACCTTTAGGACTTTATGTTATTCATAAGCAGGAGCCTTAACAGAAAAATAAGCAATCCCAAATACTCTAATAGATATAATAAACGGAGCAGTTATGGGTTGCTTTAGGTGAAATTTGAAAAACAAGTGTAGCCAACGTTTGTAATTGTTTGCGTCGCTCAGATTCAACTTTCATATAGGAACAATATTTCAAGTTTATTTGCTTTGAGTGGTAATTAGATGACAAGCCTTGGGTTCTCGACTTCCATCGATTGCACAGGTAAATACTGCGTCCTGAACTCCTGTTTGTAATGGTTGACATTCAGGGTGAAAATTGCGATTATTGGATGAGTTGTGTAACGGGTCAAAACGGGTGGGTCTTGTTGGCCCAAACACTCCTTTTTTACATTTTTTTCTAGATGATTTCACAAATATACCTTGGGGGATTTTTTACTTATTCAGATCTTTGACCCGTTATCTTTGAAACTAATGGTCCTCATTTTCTCATATACTGGATTTTGTGTAACATACCTTGCTGTCTTTATTTCAGGTTATGTGGGTGCAGTAGCTGATAAGGAGAACCAAATGCAAGTGGTACTTAAGAATAACTTTGGCGAAGAGGTGGTGATATGACTACACGTTATGGAACTTTTGCCAAGTGAGTATGCTTTTAAATGCATTCTACCACTTTTAATACTAGTAGAATGAATAAAGTTGCATTATATCACTATAATTTGGGAATCTGAAAATGCGTTTATTGAATTCAGATGGTTGAGATCGTAAAGAAAGGATCGGTTTAGAAGCCCGTGTCAGATGTCAAGCAACTTTGGTCACGAACACCTGGGTCTTTTCTTTTGTATGTGCCATGTCGATATGTGTATTTAGAGATACTGTATTGATATTATTAGCGACGTGCTTGTATTGATTGTATCAAAGAAAAATGGAAGTCATTTTAAGTTTCTGCTTGTATTGATTGCATCGAGTTTTTGTATGTTGTCACTAATATAATTTGTGACGAAGCTATAGTGACGACCCTAAGGTTTGTCACTAAACATCTTTAGTGATGACTTTTAGTGACAAAAGATTGTCGTCACTAAGCCAATTTTTTTTTGTAGTGAATTGTTTCAAAATCCTCACATTTTTAAGTGTGGAGAGCTAAATGCTCACACTTAAAAGTGTGAAGAATTGTTTTATAATATCACATTTAAAAGTGTGAAGAATTAAAAGCTCACACTTAAAAGTGTGAGGAATTGTTTTTAAAATTATCACACTTGTAAATGTGAAGAATTCTTTCAAGATTATCACACTTTAAAGTGCGAAGTTTTTATTAATCTTCACACTTAAAAATGTGAAATTATTTGCTACACCAATATGGTTCACACACAAGCTAAGTGTGAACTTTTCAATTCCACACACTTTATAGTGTGAAAATATGCTTTAATAAGTGTGAGAAGTTGGCTATTTTGTTGTAGTGTTTGTTTCGGTTGTTAACACTATGAATCTATGATTTCTTGCACTTCGGTGGATATTTTAGTAAGCACTTTTTAGTTATGAGCTTCTATACAATTAGCAGATTTCATTTTAAAAGATGATGTAACTATAATAGCAATAGCAAGCTTAAAGCATCATCAACAGCAAGTTGAACGCATCAGCATCATCAAGCTTAAAGCATCAGCAGCGGCAAGGGGAAAGCATCAGCAGAAGCAAGCTGAAACCTCTTCTTTTCTCCTACACGAGTAAAGATACCGACATAATTTCATTTCAGAATATTGAATATTAATATACAATCCAAACATTACCGAAAGAGTATAATAAAATATCGCAAACATGTTAACACCAACCCTAAATACAAAAATCAAAAGTGTCTAGTAAGTGCGCACTAAAATTAGGAAATGACAGTCGCACAGTTAAAAAAACTGTTTTGTCCTTAAGAAGCAGTGTTCTAAAAGGCGCGTCAAGGCGCTGCCAAGGCATCGCCAAGGCGCGAGGCGTGGCCTCGGCGCCACGAAATGGACCAAGGCGTGAGGTCTAGGCGTCGTGTGAAAAGGCGTGGAATAAGGCGCGAAAAGGCGTGCAAAGGCGCGCCTTTTTGGTAAGGCGTGGCGCCATTTTTAGAAGCATTTAGGGGATTTATGGATTTGGGCTTGAATTTCAAGTATTTGGGTTATTTCTTTCTTGGGCCTCGTAATTTCAAAACTTAATTTCTACTTGGGCCTCGTATTTGGGTCTGGCTATTTGGGATTTGGGCTTTAGTATTTGAAATTGCTCTTATAAAATGATATAAAATTATAAATACATAAATTTATAAATATTTTGTTGCCGCCTTAAGNNTATTTGGGTTATTTCTTTCTTGGGCCTCGTAATTTCAAAACTTAATTTCTACTTGGGCCTCGTATTTGGGTCTGGCTATTTGGGATTTGGGCTTTAGTATTTGAAATTGCTCTTATAAAATGATATAAAATTATAAATACATAAATTTATAAATATTTTGTTGCCGCCTTAAAAAACGCCAAGGCTTCGCAAAGGCGCGTAAGGCTTGAGGCGTGGCTGTGCCGCCACGCCACACCTCACGCCTTTTAGAACATTGTTAAGAAGTTAACCATGGTTGACCAAGATAAAATAAAGTAAAGAGTAAACTACATTTTTGGTCCTTATGGTTGTATCAAAATTGCACTTTTAGTCCAAAAGTCGAAAAATCGCACGGATCAGTCCAAAAGTCCACGTGGACTTCACTTTTGGTCCAATTTTCTAACCTAGTTAGTTTAATCGTTAAGTCAGTTGCACCGTTAGTCCTTTAACCTAACGGTCGTTAGCAATGTTTGCACCGTTAGTCCTTTCAGTTAAAAAAATTGGAAAAAAAAATTGGAAATTTTTTTTTTCAAAAAAAATAATTTGAAAAATTCGAAAAAAAATTTCCAAAAAAAAAATTCTAATAAAAATTTTTCTTAAAAAATTCGAAAAAATTTCTAAAAAAAATTTTTTTTGACGAAAAATTTTTTTCCAAAAAAAAATTTATAATAAAAATTTTTCTTAAAAAATTCAAAAAATTTCTAAAAAAAAATTTTTTTGACGAAAAAAAAAATCTCATAAAAATTTTCTTAAAAAATTCGAAAAAATTTCTAATTTTTTTTTGACGAAGCGTATAAGGATAGAAATTTGAAAAAAATAATTTCTAAATCGATCTATATATACCTGAGGGTGTGGGGGTTCACAAAAAAAATAATAAATAGCGATCTAGTTTTTTTTTTTTTTAATTGTTTTTTTTTTCACAAAAAGGGTTTGTTTAGACGAATGGATATAGCTCGCATAAAATGATGAAATAGAAAGCGTATTAGATGATGATAAAAACATATTCGCTAATTGGTAGTTTGGCTAGTCGAATCTGTTTAGTACGATTGGGTTTAATCATTCGATACTCGACTTAAACATGGGTATAATGTTAGGTGTGTGTATGAGTGAAATGAAACGTTGTCGGGTTATAAACAAGCCTTACATGATTTAATAAAAGCTTGGTTCGTCACGGCATAAATATTAATATCGTGGGTACGTTAATAAATTTATAAAATAAACTTTACAGTGTTATCTTAATAAGCTATATAATTTTTTCGAATTTTTTAAGAAAAAATTTTATTAGAATTTTTTTTTCAATTTTTTTTTTTTTGGAAAAAAGTCAAAAAAAAAAAATTATAAATTTTTTCAAAGTTTTTTAAGAAAAATTTTTATTAGAATTTTTTTTTGGAAAAAAAAATTAGAATTTTTTTCGAATTTTTCAAATTATTTTTTTTGGAAAAAGATTTTTTCCAAAAAAATTTTTCTAATTTTTTAACTGAACGGACTAACGGTGCAAACATTGTTAACGACCGTTAGGTTAAAGGACTAACGGTGCGACTGACTTAACGACTAAACTAACTAGGTTAGAAAATTGGACCAAAAGTGAAGTCCACGTGGACTTTTGGACTGATCCGTGCGATTTTTTGACTTTTGGACTGAAAGTGCAATTTTGATACAACCACAAGGACCAAAAATGTAGTTTACTCTAAAGTAAAATGTGTTCTGGTATTTTAAATTAAAAGTTCTTTACAACTTATAAGATCTAAGCATATGGTACATGACACTAAAAGTCTAAAACTGCAAAATATTGACAACTCAGTGTTGGAACATTACTTATTATAGTTTTGTTGTTATTAGTGATTGCCACGAAATTGAAATTAGTGACAGTTTTTCTGTTACTAAATCGTCACTAAACCGTCTCTAATTGACCGTCATCATGGTAAAGACGCGTCTAATTGCAATGGTTACGGTTAGATCTATTGAAAAGGCATCAAAGGGCGAACCATCGCGACTGTTTGAACCGGTGGCAGTTAGCGACGATTATTCTGTCGCTGGGTCGTCGCTAAAGCGTCACTAATTCTGAACCATTGTGACTATTACGAAAAGAA
>LBNU01015380.1:28409-41584 GCA_014162995.1 Artemisia annua
GTTTAAGGATAATAAATAATCGTAATACAATTGTTTTGTTTATAATCCGTAAGAAATAACAAACACAAAAATGAAGCCTGCCGATTTACAGTTTTCCCCCCTTAAACAGAAATTCGTCTATTCTTTTAGTTAACAACTTTTTTTTAGAGGATAAACAACAATCAATTCCAAAGTTATGAAAACTTGGAAAATCTAGCCCGGAATCCCCGGTTTTTATGTTTATGTGAGGGGAAATAAGAATGAAGTTTTTTGTGTGTTTTTGATGAATTCCAAAGTGAGAAAAATTCGTTCTCCTATATAATAGGCCCCCCAATGGGTGACCCTTCAAAAAACAGTTCCCCAATACCCTTCAAAAATGGCCTTTAGAAACATTTCCTTTCGTAATAAGTCCCCAATGGTTTATCAGAATTAGTGAAGCCCTAGCGGACGGACCCCGCCCGACAAGGAATAAATCGTCGCTAACTGCCACCGTTTTCAAACGTCGCGATGGGGTTGCCCTCAGACTATTAAGCTATGAACTTACCTTGCTGATGAGTATCAGTTTTACCATGATTCTCCCCATTCACTTATCATTGTTACCATATCCACAATAAGCACCTTTGACCTTACTGCGTCATTTCTACCAGAAAACAACAATCAATGAGCTAATACTAAAACTTTATCAAACTGAGCTATATACTTACAATGCAATCATGTTACATAACTACAAGATTGACAGAGTAACTTAATTCATTTTGAAGCTCGAAGGTAGATTTAATCAGACCAAATAGAAACTTAAATTGACCCAAGTGTTGAATTGCTTGCTCTTGATAGTCAACTTGACAACTACTTCATGATGTGAGGAAAGATGAAAGACTTATAGGATTGAAGAATATTGGGAACTCTCGATAAAGCTTGTGGAATTAAACAAGCACGAGTCATTTAGTCTTGTCTACTTACTTATCAAGTTGGTGTTGATTCTTCCCGTGGCTATGGCTAACGTTGAGAGAGTTTTTCCGGGCATGACTTTTGTGAAAAACAAGTTACGAAATAGTATAGGTAATCAAATGTTGAATGATAGCCTAGTTACTTTCATTGAGAAGAAAATATTCTCAACAGTTAGCGATGATGACATTGTAAACTGCTTCCAAAATATGAGCACTCGTAAGGAGCACGCGTAAAGTTCTATTATGGAAATATAATATTTTGATTATTAGTTCATTTTACTTTGCTTTGTTACTGGGTACGTGCATCAAAACTTTAAATTGAAAACTTGAACCGAAAACCCGAACTAAAAACCCGAATGGAGAAAATGTTTTTTTGGTAGTGCATACCCTATTTCTAAGTTCTAGATCTGCCACTGCAAAACATATCCACTTTTACTTTTGTCTTTTAGTTAACTCAAGTGGGCCATATTCACACTTTCTTTCTTCTATTACTTTTTATAATAATAAAGTTTTTGTTTTTCACTCTTATATATTTTTATAAAACAAATATTACTGTGCACAATTATATTTTTCGCTCTCCTTATTTAATACTAAATCCAAATCCAAAATCCAAATTCAAATTTAAAACTTTCCGCAAGCCAAACGGACCTTACTAAAAACTACTTTTGAGTGTCCGGATTAGGAATATAAATAGAAAAACATCACGTGAGTCGCACATGCTACATTTTCAGAAACCCTAGCTGCTATAGCAAATCCTCAGTCAGATCAGGTAAAAAAAATTAATCAGATCTGTTATTTGTTCCGATAGACATAAAATCACTGTTATGATAGTTATCCGTTCGTATAGTTTCAGATCTGTTATAAGTTTCAGATCTGTTAAATTTGTTTTTTATGATGTCTAATTTTTAAAGTATATAACAATCATAAGATCACTGTTATCATAGTTATCCGTTCGTATAGTTTTAGGTGTTGTTTGTTTGTTAAGAGGCTCTGAATCTGAATCTGATTCGCACATCTGAATCTGAATCTGAGGCGTAAACGTCTGAATCTGAACCACATAAGACTGTTTGTTTTTTTTTCTTAAAACATCTGAGTAACTTATAAATTAATAATGTTTGCACTGTAAATATTAAACAATTTTATTCATGTGAAAAATAAAGATGTATAAACATGAAATAGGACATTTGAGAAATAATTTAACATAACGATAAAGAATCAAATGACCAATAATTTAACGTCCAGTAAAACGAAAAAAAGAGCACATTTAAAATTGAACATCAAGTCTATTGATGCTTTGTATGAACTGTTTTAAACAAAAATCACGTATCCTTCACTTTCTTCAATATAAACAAACAAAAAGAAACCCAAAGTAACCCAGTTTTTCCTTCACCCAAAAACTAATATTCAGAAACAAACATATCCTTCACTTTCTTCAATATTTAATCACAAGTACATCAATTTCATTAATTTTTATTCCCCCCAAAGAAACCCAGTTTTTCCTACCATATATTCATCTTCATCAACACCCAACCTTATTCAATGTCATACATTTAGAAAAAAAATCTAATATTTATTTTATTTACAATAGAAAATCCTTTTTTCACTTATCACCATTGAAGATGTACACCTACAAACCTTAGATCCGAGTCTGTAGTAGGCCGGCAACGGCATGGTGGCCAGCGGCTACATGGTGGACGATGACGGTGTGGTGGCCGGATGTGCAGTGGGGGCGCAAGAGCTTTGGATTCAAGTTTGATTTGTTGTGAAAAAAGTAGTTTTGTTTCTTTTTTATCAGTCAGTGGCAATAAGATGCCTTTCAAAGTCTGGATCAACCAGAGAATGTACTCACTGACGGTGTCTGAACAATAAAAAAAAAAAAAAACAAACACTCTTGTCACCCAAAATCTCTGACCGATTCAGATATGTGGTCCATTAAGAGCCTGTTAAGACTTTTTAAGAAAAAACAAACACCACCTTAGTATACGTTGCTTGTCACTTTAAGCAAACGCTAACGGCGCTTTATTGCGGTATTTCGTGGCTGATTATATAGTACTAGTTGCGCGTTTGTTACGGATATGATTGGGATTGTTTAATGTTGGACAAATGTTTGTACTGCAATGATATGGTTGTAAAACTCGCTAGGCGAGACTCCAGTGGTCGGCTACCTTGTAGCGAGTAATCGGCCTAGACGGGGACTTGGGGAGTACTCGAAGTGGAATTTGTACGTCTTTCGAAGTTACATGTATGACATGTTTTTAGGAATATAGAATTGTTCATAGACCCTATAAATATGTTTAGAAACATCAAAACAATTGTTTGAATACTTCATCCCGAGTTTTGACCCATTAACACCGAGTTTTGACCGAGTTTGATTGCGTTTTGGCTGAATTTTGACCAAACAGATTTTGTGGCCGATTCAGCTCAACTCACACAGTAACTAACCTTGTAGTGAGTAATCACCTAAAAGGCTAAAACACGGCCTTTTAATCCGAGTTTTACAACACTGGTAATATTTGTTTGGGAGAAACCGTGAAATGAAGGTAGTTATGTGGAAACATGTAGTCGTTTTTTATGCATTGCCGGTTTAAAATTTATACGCATTTAGAGTGTATGAAAGATATTAAACATAAGAACAAATGCCATTATCTTTTATATACACAGACGATGGAATTGAAAGCAAATATGACAGGCCAAAAGTACCAAACAAGGATTTAGGTGATGTTTGGATATGCTGGCAAGCCTGCAAAACTTATTAGTCTTTTGAGCGTTTGGCATATCCAAATTTGACTATGTTTTCTTGTCTTTTAAGGGCAGTATCACGTAAATGTTGAGAAGAAAGTAAGAAATTGCGACAATAAACTGATTTTCATAGATAAATGTAAGATTACGTGGGGAGTGTTTTGTGGGCATTTTGAATGAGTCTCAATACTAAGTTTTTGGTGTTTGGATGTAGCAGCTGTATGATTTGGTAGATGAATGTGTTGTTGATTTACATTCATGAGATATCTTCTGCTCGGTTCTAATTTAGTGTTATGACTTGTGTGCAACATCCCTTAGGTTTTAAGGATGGTGTGTAACAGAAGACAGATTCAATGAAGTCTCGGAAGCTGAACTGTTATAAAGAAAATGTTCTCCCTTCTGATAAGAACATCATTCCAGATTCATTTCCTTCTCAATCTTCCGCTCGTAAACCAACGCCAAATGTTGGAACTAGATTGAAATCTCCATTCCCGCCAAGACCTAATCTTCCCATTCCTCTTAAGAAGAAGCCCATTAACGATTCTCATCATGATAGTGATGTCTCTGGTTCTTCTAATAACGCTGTCAAGGTATATATTTTTAGACCCTCGCTCATTGTCTCTGATTTTTATAGAAAAAAACTGCAATCTAAACATTTGCAGCATGATTGTGAGCTGAAACGAAATATTTCTTTACGTTAAATAGAGGGATGGGTGAATACATTGGGACATTGGGTTATGATCTAATAATTGAAAGTAGTTTGATAACGTAGCATCTATCAGGAGTGTATATAATTGGACATGTTGTCATGAGCGATATTAGGTTATAGTGAGAATGCGGCCACTGAAGGAACATGAGGGAGAAGCGATAGTTAAGATGACTTCTGGTGATACCTTGTCAATACTTGGACAGCGGTTTACTTTTGATGCCGTAGCAGATGCAAAGTCAACTCAGGCAAGTGTGTTTTTGTTTGCTTTTGTGAAATACGTTTGAATTTTGCGTGTTTCTGCAATATTAATTAAATGTCTGTTGCTTTGATTTCTCTTTTAGACTGATATATTCCAGCTTGTTGGCGCTCCACTCGTTGAGAAATGTCTTGCTGGAGTTAACAGTTCCATATTTGCATATGGACAGGTATTATTTGGTCTTACCTCTACATAAATACGGTTTTACCAGTATTTGTTGTATTTTTTTTTTTTTGCTAAATGTGTTAATTAGTACCATGGTTTAATTTTCTTAGAGCGGGAGTGGAAAGACCTTCACTATATGGGGACCCACAAATGCATTATCTGAAGAGAGTATATGTAGTAATGAACAAGGCCTGACGCCCAGAGTTTTTCACCGACTATTTTCCCTCATAGATGAGGTGTGTTAGTATATCCTCTCGTAGTTTCACTTATGATAGCTCGTTTATAATGAAACATATCAATGTAAATTCTTTGTATGAATTACTTGTAGGAACAAAAAGAGCATGCTGACAAAGAACTTATGTATCAGTGTAGCTGCTCTTTTCTTGAGGTAACATGATCGTTTATAATCAACAATTGAACTTCTGTTGTCACTGTGATACTGATCCCGGAACATTGTGTAAACAGATCTACAATGAACAAATCACCGACTTACTTAATCCATCTGAAAGGAATCTTCAGATAAGAGAGTGTCCAAAATCTGGGGTCTGTGTTCAAAATTTGACCAAGGAAACTATTTGCAACATGGATGACGTGACACAGATCCTAAAAAAGGTTTAATATCTCTATCCTTGCTTTATGTTGCATCGACCACAGCATCTGACTGTTAACTCTTGACCCTGAAAGTCTTTACAACTAAATTGCTTCGATAATTGGTTAGCCAATTTAGCCTAACCTTACTTTATTTTATAAATCACTTGTTATATATCTTGAAGGGCATCTCATGCATTTAATGAATGTAGGGTCAGAGAATGCCATTTTATGGGACTGACAAAGTATAGTCTTGGATAATATTGTTAACAGTTCTCAAAAAATATGCAGGGTCTGTCAAATAGGAGGGCTGCAGTAACGAGAATAAATATTCAGAGTTCCCGCTCACACTGTGTGTTTACCTGTATTGTTGAGTCACGGTCCAAGGTAATAAGACCCTGGGTATATACTTTTTCGAGCTATTTTGCATGTCTTGTGGTTCAAATGAAATTTTTTTAACTTAGTAAGATCTGCAAATTATGTGTTTGCATACCGATGGCTATAATTTTGAATTATCCAATTGTATAGAGGGATGGTCTGAGCTGCTTTAAAACAAGTAGAATGAATCTTGTTGACCTTGCGGGGGCTGAAAGACAAGAAGCAACTGGTGCAACTGGAGAACGTCAGAAAGAAGCTTGTAATATCAATCGCTCGCTTACACAGCTAGGGTACGCCAATTTGTTTGGTTGACTTCGGTCTCAGATTATACGTATTTCCAAATATGCTTTGGTTTCGTTTATCAGTTATTTGTTTTTACTTTTTACCTTTTTGTTGCAGAAACTTGATTAACATTTTGGCTGAAGTCTCCCAGACGGGAAAGAAAAGGCACATCCCATATCGAGATTCCAAATTAACGTATTTGTTGCAGGAATCCCTCGGGGGGAATGCAGAACTTGCCATTGTTTGTGCCGTTTCTCCCGCACAATCTAGAGGTGGCCATTTTGACCCGTTCACTTATGAATGGTGGATTTGGGTTATGTGTTCCATTTCTAATAGGTCAAATGAATAAAATAAAATAAGTAGTTGAAAAGGAAACACGTCATATGTGTAAATTAAAATTTTAGCTGAATTGGGAACGGGTTAGAACATTGAATGGGCCAAATGGGTCGAAAGTGCCCATAGTGTATACTGAATACATAAAACCTCATAACTCAGTATGTTCAATAATGTAGTTTTTACAATCAACATACTAATTGTTTATAAAGAGTTTGAAGTTATGGACACAGTTTCTTGGGTCAATCCAACTGACCCATCCTGTACAAAAGATTACATGTTTTGACCCGTTACCCACCTTGGTCCTCCTGCCAGTTTTGCCACCTTCACATGACATGTTTATCCCAGGCTGCTTGTCTTTCTGGTTCTCCCAGTATTTTCTAACTTGAACTGAAAATTTATGCTTCAGTTGTAAAAATGAGACGGTTAGCACATTGCGATTTGCCCAGCGTGCTAAAACCATCAGGACCAAGGCTGTCATTAATGAACAAACCCATGAAGATGTGAGTAAATTGCAACAAGTTATGATACATCAATTAAAGGTACATATTCTTTATGTAATATACAGCTTGTTACTGTGCTACAACTAGTAATTGAGGACAACATATGACAGGATGAACTTATTCTGATGAAGTCAAACCAAAACCAAGGTGACCCGAGAGCAGAATGGAATCCTCGCAGAAGCCTCCAACTTCTCAAGTTTAGCCTCAGATATCCAATGATTTTACCTCATGTAGACGATGACGGGGATGAAGAAATGGAGATCATTGATGAAGAAGAAGATTGTAAGCCAAGTGTATCTGGGTCGCAGTTAGTACCCACTGATGGTTCGCAGCTGGCTGATAGTTCCAAGCAGGTGATTCCCGAAGTATGTACTATATAAACATGAAAGTTTGGTTATGCTCATATTCAGTGTGTTGAGGTAAAACCTTGAAAGATAAAGAGAGGGCGAATACCATATCGCTGAACCGGCACTTTCTGCTATTATAAGCACGTCTAAATTTAATAATGACCCTCCCCTTTGACTTAACAGTTAATAGCCGATCATCTTTCAGTGGAAATTCATATATCTCCTGCCCCGCTTTAGACTCCGGTTGTTATCCGAAAGATGTCATTAAAGATTCGCAAGGACGACTTTGAATTGCGCTCGTGGTAGATGTGATGTGAGCCAAGAACGTGGTATTTGCTACGCGCCGGAAGCTCTGCTTTGTTTAAGAATTGCTTATGGTGACCGTAATGACTATTAATTAGGGTGGCTCCCAAAGTAGCGTCTAATCTACCAGAAAAAAGGGGCTACAGGCTAGCTTTCACGGAGAACCTCTTTTCTGCTTCATGTAAGTCGCCTTAAATAGTACTGTCGTCTCCTTAGCTCTTTCTACAACTTAACTCCACTATGCTTCGTAGTGCAGCGAGTATAAATACATTCTTTCCTTTATCTGGGTTACGCTAAGCAAGAAGTTCCAAGTCACATTTTTCATTCTTGAAAAGCTGCTCGCTGCTCTGCCATCGGAGTGCGTCTTGTTGACGTTTTGGTGATGTCTGAGAATGTCGAAGAAGAAAGGATCTTTCGCTGATTTTACAGGAACTAGATAATGCGCAGCTACCACTTAAACTTTGCATTTCTTTATGGATTTGTGATGCATCGCAATTGCTCGGGCTTTGTTGGTTAGCTCTGATACTTTTGGTACAATGTATCGAGAATTTTCTTCTTCTACTCGAAGAGCATTTCTAAGGATTTAGCATCATTGATCTTCAGGTTATCAAATCTCGGCTATTACCAAAAGTCTTTTTCGGTTTGCTTTGATACATGTATCTAATATCCTCTAGGTTACGACCTAGGTCTGGACCGGAAGGCTATCACTAGCTTTGATAGGTTGCTTCCGCATCTTCATCCGAGCTTTACATAGCAGACAAAGGTCGTGTCTGTGTAAAGGTTCCCTCGTCTCTTTGCCATTGGACTGGTGATATCCTTTGTAAGCTCGAGAACATTTTAACAGGAATCCCATGACCTGATCAATTTTCCAATAATTACAGTATTGATAATAATTCCTTCAACAAATGAATAAGGATCTTGATCAATACGACATTCCCAAATTTCTGCACCGACTTTCAGAGTACTGGTTTAGAGCAGGTGGGTACCACGGCTAATGATCAGCTTAAGCATTTTCGACGTCCATAGTTTATGGCTGATTTTCTCTTCAAGAAAATCCTGTTCTGAGCAACAGGTTTGTCAGACGTCATCTGGTATTCATGTTCGTCGATCATCGGGGGGGGCACTCGTCAACCACGTTCCAGCGTACGCAAAAACTCTTGGCTATTCTTGAAGTAACGCACCGAGCTGCTTTTCCTCCGGAGAATTTTTCCTATCTACACAAACTGGCAATGACACAATTTCTCAGCTCCTTACAACTCATTTTTGATTTCTCCTCCAGTAATGCACTCCATGTTTTTTCCAGCAAAACTTCTTCACTTCCTACATTACTGACAATATAATACGGGTCCAAGTGGCATTCCCTCGTGTGGAATTCATCTGGAATCATAGAAGGAATGGCCCTAACCTTGTTGATCGGATGCCCAGTATTACATTATACACGGGGGAAGGATATCTAATAGCGCAAACATTATGTGTTCGATACAACCTTCGTTTCGAAACATACATTCCACTCATCTTCCCCAATGTTTGATGGCTATTCTCCGCAAATCAATGAGAGGGGTGTTGTTTGGTCAATCCGAGATCGAAAGAACAGTCAAGGTAAAAACAGTGGCCTACATGTACTTCTACGAACGCCCTTGGTCAACGTAACCCTTCGCGTTCTTATCTATTATGCTTCACGATGTGGTCGTCGGATATATCGCGGGGGAACGGGGGGAAACTATAGGGCTTCACCATACTTCTTCTTGCTATATGTGCGTTCTTCCTTCTCTCCTGCGTGAACCATTATTGATAAGTTCGCCTTGTTGGCTGGTTTCAGTGTGTCGGTTCGCCTCTTTTCCGGACATCTTTCAGTTGGCAAGTCCCTCGTTCATGCCTTCTTCAGTTTGGTCTTTCAAGTAATGCTTTTAAGGGTGCTCTTTCCCGTTATAGCACAATTGTCCATATTCTCCGATGACTCCTCTATAGTGTGGTGGCTGGTTAAGTGGTCAGTTGCCATAATTTTAGGGGCCTTGGTGATCGCGCAAATCTATCGATCGAGGTATCTTTCCGTCATGTAATCCATTAGGAAGAGCTCCGATTCCTTCGCTTATCATCGTCTGGGACAAGGTCAAAGTGATCATTACACAGGCATATACTTCCTTACCGATGTTATCTCGTCGACGATTTCACCTGAAGGAAGTCGTGTTTGTTTGTCATTCGTTATTGTAGAATTGTAGTGGAATCTTTTCTTAAGTGTCGTCTTCCTCTCTGGGGCACTTGGCGATCTATATGCTTTTTCGAACGATATAATCATTCAACCTTACATCATTTCGTTAAGGTGACGAGAGGGATCTTCTCGGCAAACCGTTGTAGCCTCAGGGGCAGTTCACCATCTATGAACAGGAATTGCATTATTTCAGGGCCCGATATGCGACTAGACTTCGTCTTCATCCCTCTCTTGAAGTTACAAAGCCTCATCGGGTGCGAAATGATTTGGTGATTCGTAGTTCTTTGATCTTTCTTCCTAGAGCAAATCTTGACAATTGTCGCTTATCATCCAACATCGATACTCCTCGGGGAAGACATCGAACATCCCTATCGCATCATCACAATGATGTGAAACTCATGCACCAAATGGGATAGACAGGCGCCCATGAGCTGCCTTCGAATCTGGTAGGATATCTGCGATCTGTAGAACCATCGTACAAGTAGATGGGAGGGGCATCGTTAATAACTGACATATCTTGGCCTAGAATTAGATCCTTCGGTGAAAGGACCTTGGATATCTAAAGTTTGGCGATCATCCACAGATCCCTTCGGTCTTAGCACCGTTATCTGGGACTACTCCTCTCAAATCAGTGAAGTGTTTGATTTGTCTCTCCAGTATTTGACTCTGGATTAAAGCTTGAGTGGTATTGATGGTTTGTATTGTTCTAACGTGCGTGTGGGATCGTTGTCATATGTTCTTCAGCACCACTCCAGGTTACGAGTAAGGGACTGCATTTCATTTGATAAGATGATGACGTCCACGGATGGGGGCCCATTGTTGAGGTAAAACCTTGCATACCGAACCAACAATAACCTTCGGACGCTGTTGTCCAAGGATTCTGAACGCCACTAATTGCTGTCCTTCCGACTACTGCAACACGGAAACGTCCTTTAGACTCGCCCCGGGAAGATCCCGCCAGACCAACTTACGCGTGAGAGTAAATGGAGCCTTTAACGGGAGAAAGTATTATACTATAAAGAGAGAGAGAAATAGTTAACTGTGAGGGAACATGCCCTCTATTTAAGGCTATTCAGGAAAAGATTGGAGCTTGGCTCAGCTCAATTTAACTAGTCACGAGTTCCTCAAACTATTAAAACTTAGTCATGCTGCGTACTGCTTCCTGTACTTGCTGAATTATTTATGATTAGCGTTCTTTAGAATTATTCAGGAGGTAGGCTATCGGAGACATACATCGCGAGCATACCCCGGTGATTGTTGATCCGTCCGGAACTTAGTATTCTGATACGTCCGGATATAAACTTTTCGCGAAATGATTAAAAGTTCTATATACCTGGGATCTCGTCGAGCTTCGTTCCTGTATCCCGAACGGGCCGGGCACACACATACGCCAACACAGTGCTGACAGTTATATCTTTCTGCAGGAAGTAGAGAAGGCGTGGGCTGATAAATCCAAGGAGTTGAACCCCAAAGTATGTACGACTTACACAGTACAAGAGTCGGGTGATGGAGAGTTTAAAGATGTTTAAAAGCCGAAAATGGAACCTGTATCAGAAAAGAAATGTTGCAAAGAATTGAAAGAAGCTCTGCAGATGGCCATGGAAGGCCAAGCAAGGATTCTAGAACTATACACAAACTTACAGGAGGAACATAGTAATCTTCTAAGAAGCCGTTGCTGCTGCCAAGGTAGTCTCCTGTCACATTTTTACAACTTTGATCTTTGTTATTATTTTCTTCATCATAAATTTCAGTTTTCATTTCATATTTTCTACGGAGTATATAGAAAGGTCGTCCCGAAAGAAACTTTTAGTCCCTAAATGGCATGCGCGTGACTAAAAAATGACCTAATTACCTCATGTTCTTCGACCACTATTTTATTCATAAACTCTTTTATAGATATTTAATTCAAAAACCAATTCATAAAACTCAAGGACAGACATATTTTCATGAATTTATAGATTTTAATCAAAGATTAATAGATTATCATCGAGATCAAGCCCTTATATTAGCTAAATTGAACTCACACGGATGTATGGTAGTATCGCTTTTAACACATAATTTATGATCATCCTGCATATGTTTCGTCCAATTCACAATGATACATTATGTGCAGGCACACACAAGGAAGCTTGAACAAGCGGAGAATGTTTACAAAGAGAGAAATTTTGTAGAAAAAGTTGAAAATGGACATATAGCCATATAGTAGGTACGTCAAATACTCATATGAAATTTAGACGTGTAAGTAATATCAGAAATATCTTGTATAGCTTTCAGTGATAAGTCTTTTCTTGCCTTCCGCCCTTCCAACGAGGGCTTCTCACCAATCGTGTGGCCCAATATATTGGTTGGTTATCTTTTCCAACCTTGTATTTCTTTTTGAACTTGGTGAATAAATTCAAATGTTTTACCCCCTTCAGATTTTCAGTGTCTAGAGATATTATAGTACACATTTTACAGACACAATTGGCCGTCCCTTTAGTTCTCACAATTGGTAAAATTGTCTCAGATATCTAAGATTTTCTTTTTCTTGGGCCGTGTTTATTTAGAAATAAATAATTGTTGGTCTCATTAACTTTGATTTGGCGAAGAAATGAAAATGGAACCCCTTATTATTAAATCAACAATTTATTTTGCAGTCCCATTTTTTGTTGTGTGCCGAAAAATGAACTTGAGTTTGGGTCTCATTTACCTAAAGGTGAGGACGGGCCAGGTAACGGGTCTTAACTGTTTCAAGGTCAAAAGAAGAAGAAAAAAGTAGTGCGGGCGAATTGGGCTGGGCTAGGATGCCACAATCACTTTTTTGTGTTTTGCAATTGAATTTTATTAGAAATTAATGTGTTTTAGGTCATTACAGAAACTACATTACTGCAATAAGAATCTAGATTCCTTAATACACCAATTTACTAGATTATGTACGTGTTGAATAAACTTTGGCAAACTATTGACCCATTTCATTTATCGACCCGATTATGGATAAATGGGTGATACATATTTCCACCTCTACATCAACCTCGCACAAACGAAACAAACCTAGATATTTACAATAAAAATCTGCAACTTAAGAACATTTATTTATTTATTTTTGTTATTGGTTGGTAATAGGCCAATGGGACAATCTTAAATAAGATCAGACTTAATGCATATAGGGCCAAGACAGCGAGTTCGCATGCAATCTTTGGAGCCCTCCTGAACCCTTAAGTCTATTTCCTGTCAATATAGACCATAAAACAATAAGCTTGTGGCATTGTCTTCCTTGATAAGCATATATCTCCTACTTTGTGGACCAATTAAGGTATACCATTACTATTGGCCCCGAAGATAAGAACAACAAGAGTAGGTATCAATCCTAACCATACAATTCTTAATGAAGATAATCCCATTTTCTTTTCTTTACTTTTTTTTTTTTTTTTTTTTTTTTTTTTTTTTTTTTTTTTTTT
>LBNU01015380.1:43071-62084 GCA_014162995.1 Artemisia annua
TTTTTTTTTTTTTTTTTTTTTTTTTTTTTTTTTTTTTTCCTTTTTTTTTTTTTTTTTTTTCCTTTTTCCCTTCTGAAAAGATTGGAAGTTTTAAGAAAACATCAATTCCAGTACTGTAAGACAGGAAATGGACCGGTGATTGTACATTTAAAAGCAGCAAAAGGATGCTTCTTAAGGTGAAAGAAAGAGACATAAAGTGAGGAAAGAGAGTGATTTGTACCTATATGAAGTATGATAATTAGTGACAGGCTGGTAAATGGACCATTCTTAATCATACTATTGATTATAAACAAATGCAACCCCACATGGAAACATCTTCAATCAATCTCCTAACTATTCTCTTTTATTTATACCTTTTGTTTTTCTTTGTTCTGTTCTTACTTAATCATGAGGAGCCCCCATAATTCATCTTGCTTTCTTTTGACATTAACTAAAGTCAGAAATGCTTTTATGCTGACTTTTCAGTTAAAATATGAAAAAATTTAGTAGTTTTTTCGAGAGGGAAATCGTTTTTTAAAAAAATGTGACAGAGTCGTCGACTATTTAGATCTTAGATGAACTCAAATGGAAAATCTTGCAAGAATTTTTGATTTAGAGAATTGAACTCTAATGTCCATGTTTGGCAATGCTTTAATACTTTCCACCAGATTATCAACTTTAAATCCATGTAATGTCATTGTCATTCTTCAAAGAATTTGGTCCCAACTACTATTAGGTAGATAATAAAATTAAAGGGACCATTAACCCTCCTCTCTAATTACATTCCCTAGCTTGTACTATACTTTGAAACTACCCCATCAACCAAAATAAATGATCATAAAACTAGCTTGGAGTTGACTATTCAATTAGTAAATCTTTGAGGAAATCGGCTACCGGCTAACCAAGTTTGTTTACTGATATAATTAGTTACATTACACCTTAAAGTTTCAAACTTTTTATCTCCAAGATTTTTCAAAAGCGTATATCGCCAATGGAACAAATTCTTGCGAGAAAATAGAACGAAAGAGTTTTGAGGGTGTGAAATGCTAATGGATTCTAATGTTGATTTTTGGAAAGGTTGCAAGAGAATTTGGGAGCCAGGCTTTCTTGTAAAGTTTGGCTGTCTATCTTTCAAGGGGTATCTTTCTACATCTGAACACCACTACTTTAAACATTCTACTTATCCAAAAAGATTTTTTTCTTTTTCATGAGTTTCTAAAGCAGATGATTGCCAATTTAAAGGTCTTTGATTCCTTGGCCAAAGTCAGATCTTTACCATGGCCAACATGCGATTTTGATTCCTTTCGCTAATAATAATTTCCTGATAATTGCAGTCGTAGACAGATATATGTGTTACTTACAACTTTACGTATGTTTTGTTTTACGCAAACATTTGTACTTCAACAATCATATGTTAAGGACAAATAATTGTAGAATAATAAGAATCTTGTATACAAAGACTACCAATATTCTTTTTTGGTATGTGACTATACTTCTATACATGTGTTTATGTGTCTGTGCGGTATGTATATATGACATGACCATGCTTAGTATTATAGTTGTATTACAATGACATTGTAACAATGTTTCACGTCTAGATCTCAAACTCCTCTATCGTGTAGATCCAATCCAAAACTTACTTTTCATGTACTCATGTCATTTCACATCAGTGAAGTCGAAAAGAACGGAGATCATGAGAAACACGTAGGAGGTACGTGAATTCTAACTTTAGATACATCGAAAAGTTAGCAACTTTGTTTGTCACATTATAAAAGCTAGAACATTATTCTACATTGATTCCTAAAACTAATGAAATAGCTATAATAACTTCAGTACCTTTGAAACAAAGGAACAATAGTACAATAAAACTTTTTGTGACATAACTTCAGTTTTCATGAACAAAAGTACTTAAACTTCAAGTATCACCATTAAATTTGTAACCTCTTCTAAGATTGGTCAAGCCTCTATCAATAGGTGATCACTTAAAACTCAAGAACAAGATATAACCATTATTCCATAAGGTACGCGTAATTAAAGCACCTTCGGGACCAAATTTATTCACCTCTAATTGGTGTTATTCTCAGGGTAGAAAAAGAATAGTGTCATATTGGATTCCCTATTAGAGTTGATACTTAAATGTCCCTACTAACAGCTGGTTTACAATCAAAACTTCAAAAGTATAAATAATCAACATCTAATCTTCATTCTAAAGGCACCATCTTTTCTTATTTCTTGAAAATAAATTTTCTTGTCATTGATTATGACATCTTTATAAAGAAAAATCACCATCAAATATTCAAAAAAATCAGATTTTTTTTTTTTTTTTTTTTTTTTTTTTTTAGGTTGGGTGGGCCAGAAAGTTTAGAAAATTTAATATGCAGATTTTATATGGGATATGATCTTGACAAAATATCTCAACTTATTTTGTAAATTATTTGCATAATTCACGGACGAAGACTATACTGAGACTGTGAATCAGTCTTTGTTAACTAGCAGTGGTTAAGGAATTATGGAAAGTTAAGTGGCCGTATACGTTAGAGCACGGACCCACATGGAAGGTAATTACACGAGATATGTTGGAGACGGATAGCGAAAGGCACATACTTAAACTTGTGAAGATACACAAAAATAATGATTAGATATATCATAATTGTTAAGAAAATATGTAATGAATACAAGGTTGCAGGCTCTTGCAATCAACCTTTACAACATGTTACAACTCTTATATAGTCTTAGTAAACTTATAGAGATTAGTTCTAGGATTATACAAACAAATTTATGTAAAAATATGATATCGAGGCGAAGATATGTCTTCTTCTTCCTTTCTCTATACAAATGCTCTTCTTGATTAAGGGCCTAAATATAATTATGTCAACATATTTGGTATCATAGCTCAACTTTCATTTGACCCGAGCCCATTGTTCCTGCATTAAATCAAAGAAAAAAAATAAGATTAAATCGCTGTTTTAAGTTTTTAACCGTTGGTTGACTTTCTTGATAGAAAAAGTCAACTCACCGTGGAAGCTCGGTCCTTGATTTTGGACAAACCCCATCTGTACAACACTCTGAAGGTCATTTTCCCAGAAAGCGGAAGCCTGAATTTTTCGGTTTTAACACGAATTAGCAACAAAATCTTCGAGATAAGACATTTTTAGCGCTTATTAGAAATAAAATATTGACTTACTTCACTGAAACCATCAATCTGTGATGACTTCATATTTGAACCATGATGCATCATGGCCATTAATGAGTTCTCTGGCCCGTCATTAACCATGCCATAGAACGGTTGAGCTGATGCTTCCATATGGTTCATGGGATTTGGCATGGATGGCCGAGAATGGAAAATCTGAAAACAGGCCAAAAATGAAAAAAGATTACTTGAAAATTCTAAGCTAACACAGCCCTCATTAACAAAGATAAACACACTATGAAAAGCTTACGTCTTTAGACAAAAGTGCTTCCATGTTCACATCCGTCCTAGGATTAACAGTTGCTAATTTCATAGACAAGAACTATAATGAAACAAAGAACGAGGTATCGTTTAGAAAATCCAGAAAACTAATGTATCCCCTTTATACTATAACAATTTAGTACGTATATACCTCAACTTGTCTCTGCAATGATTGTACGTAGTTTATAATCTCATCGAGCATAACAGCCTTTCCAGTCACCTTTTAAACAGAAATCCCATTTTAAGTTAACAGCCAAAATTTAACAAACTTTCCACACAATGATGCCAAAATCGTTTTTTCTTTTTACGATTTTTACCTTGTTACAACCAGGGACAAGATCTTGAAGGAACTTCATTCTCTCACTGATCTTTTCTCGTCTAACCTGAGATTACCAAACGGAAGCAATGAGAAAACAAATATCGGAATGGAATTGAAAGGAAATGAACCGGAGCGGAATCAGCATACCCTTTCTGCAAGACTATGACTATCGGTAGCTTGACCCCTTCTTGCTCTAACATGAATGTAGTCTTTGGGTGGTTCGGGTAATTTTGCATTTTCCTTTGTTTGTTTCTGATTCCCTTCTGCCTTTTCCTTTTCTTTTTCGGGTTCTATTCCATTCCCTTCTTCATCTGACTTGCTTCTTTTTGCATCTGATTCCTCTTTCTCAGATTCCGCAACAGCCTGCAAACACAAAAAAATTCTTAACTTTAATACAGAATTCATCGAAATCCGAAATGGGGTTCCTAAAAATATGCTCTTTTTTCATTTGTCTCGTTTTAGTCATTATACTTTTTTATACATCCAAGCCATTATATTATGGTTTTGTACCGCATATGAAAAAGTACAATGACTAAAACGAGACTAATAAAAAAAACCTACCTTAATCTTTAACACAAATAAAAACTAACCTTATTATCGACTTGGGTTTCTTTCGATTTCCCTTTAGAAATCACCTTCCTCTTTCTACCTTTAATTCCGGTTTCCGAGCCATTAATCTGCTCAGACAAAGATGATACCTCAACAGAATGATCCACTTCCTTATTATCCGAATTCAAATTCATCGACAACCTACTAACCGATCCACCCGTCTTAATAAAAGACTGATTACTCGACACTCTAGACATCTTTCCAGATTCCACCATATGTTGAAACTCACCTTCCTTAGCACCAAAACACGAAAACCTTGCAGCTCTTTCAACAAATGCAGGATCACTAGGAATCATAGGCAACTGATGATGACTCCTATGATTTATCGAAAGATTAAGCTTAGGTGGCGAATTTAACGGAGTAGTGTAACATGATGTAGTAGTACTGTTATTATTAGTATTATTTCCATGTATACATGATTCTGGCGAAATTTCGCCAGAATTACATATACTTCCTAATCTACCAATAAGTTCCTTCAAAACTACACTCTCACCGCCAGCATGGCATCCTGGGACAGGTGTCCTGATACCTGTCCCAGGATGACTGTTTACTGGCGATGAGACTATAGAACTTAATGCGGATTCAAAGGGATCGCTCTGATCCATTGAATTCTCCCAATTATGATTAAAAAGGTTCATTTCATTAACTTGGGAGTCAAGTTCCATTCCAAACATGGAATTCCAAGATTGTGGGAGTGTGTTGAAGAAACCATCTTTTGACATTGTTTCTTGAGCAAAATGTTTGGTTTTTTTTTTTGTGTTCTTGTGGGAGTTAAGGAAGAAATGTGATAAAGGGTCTAGCTTGTTGTATATGAGAGAGCAGTTGGGTGATAACAGAAAAGCATGAAAGAAAAAGAAAGAAAAAAAGAAGGAAAGTGAAGAGGAAGCAATAAAGAAAAGATTAAAAAAGAAAGAAATGTTCCTTTGACCTTTTTTGTAATACAATTTTATACATATAAATATAAATATATAAGAGCATTACTAGCATGATATCCGCGCAAAGCAGTGTGGGAGAGTACTATATTTAAGGGTGATCTTTTTGCTTTTCTTTTTCTTCGTGTAAACAACGTTTTTCGATGATAAATGATACTTAGTACGCCCTCCGTCCCATATTAAATGTCCTGTTTGACTTTTTAAAGTCTTTCTTTCTTAACTTTGACCTTAAATATTTGTGTTTGTGTAATATAATACTTGATACAAAATATATGAATGGATTAAGCTTTAAATGTATTTTCATTGCGTATAATTTTTATCAAATACTATATAACACAATCAAAAATATTTAAGGTCAAAGTTGATAAAGAAAGACTTGAAAAGTCAAAACTGAACATTTAATATGGGACGGAGGGAGTAGTTTTTAGTGGTCTTATGCTTGCGATGTGAGATGGTAAAGAGGTTAATATGTAACATTATTATCTTCAAATTTTAGAGGTATAATTTCAAACTATGAATATATATATTAAAGTTACTATAATAGTTATATTTTATCTTTATAGCATTATTGTTTTAAAATTACTAAATATAGTAAGTTGTGTAAACTTAAAAAGTTTAAGACTAAAAATACATTATAAATATATATAAATTCACAATAAAGTTTTATCAATTATAAAGTTCTTCCAACTATTAGCGATCAAAAGCAACTGACTTTACTTGTTTTCACATAAATATATAAGTAGAACTTTGGTGCTTAACTTTTTAAATTTTTCTGTAGGGACTATGCATGCACCTTGACGGTTTTATTTTTATTTTTCTTTTTCTTGTAAGGATTACCCTTGCACCTTGAAAGTTTCATACCAAAGTTTCATATGACAGATTTTTCGATTTACTCTTAATATATAACACATTACTAGAGGTGTATAAATAATTAAAGTTGCTGATGATCTATTCGAGCTCTACTCGTTTAAAGCTTAAATGAGACTGGAGTTTAACCAGTTCAAGCTAAATTACTCTAGCGTTTAATAAACAGAACGCAAGTAGCTTACGAGCATCTCCCAGCTCGGCTCCTTTACGCACTTAAGGATAAGCTAGCGGATATTGATGTTACTCTTGAGTCCAACGAGTTATGAACAGTAATGTTATGACACATAGATCCACGAATGTTCTTTTCAAAAGAGTTAGCTTTGCAATCCAAAAGGGGCTAGTGGCGCAGCTGATTGCTCGTTTGACTTCAACCACTATGTAAATTCTATTTTGGTGAAATAAAAAAATGAATTGATTGTGAAAAAAAAATAAATAAATAAATAAAAGTGTAGATCTACAAACTTATATTTTTGGGTGAAATGTTAGATAGAATGTCAATACCACTTTACTAAAAAAGAAAGGTTAATCTCTTGAAACAATCAATCTCTTGATTGAGACTTGAGAGGTTGCCTAAAAGCAACTATTATTTTTATCTTTACACTATTTCTGCATTTTTCTCTCATTCCATTTTTATTTCTTTCTTGTAAACAAAACATTTCCATTTTTGCAACAAACTTACGGGTTAAGTGAGACAAAGATAAAGAAACATGGTTGTATCATCTCATATGGTCCTACATTAATCAATTACGAGATTATAAGTAGGATCGTCTCAACCATAAAGTTAGTAAGCAAGAGCTCTAGACCTCGAGTCTTATAGTCCCAAAAAATTGTACGCCTAGGTGTTAAAAGGTAAATAGTCTATTTTCGACAAGAAAATTCAAATCCGACTACTCAAAATTATAGATAAGAGAAAAACCAAATCCTATGCCAAATAATATATTTGATGCTTGTTTGAGATTTTATTTCATTTTTGTGTATGATACGATACATCTTGTTTTGTTTCTGAAAATTTACAAAAATAAAAGAAGATTTTTTTATGCATAAGTTAGTTAAGAAGGTATCAATGTCTTTGGTCTCGTGGCAAAATATAACATAGTGGAGATTTATGTGGGTCCATGAAATAAACGAAATCATTTATGGTAGTTTTCGGTATAAAAGAACTATGAATATTATATCTACAATCATCACTTTCCATATAAAATCAAATTAATAAGATATTAATCCATATTTTTATCGTTTTAATATGTTAGGATTAGGATTATCTAATGTTCATATGAACATTGCCAATCAATTTATCATTTTAAGCAAAATTATGAGAGTGTAAAAACATGTGGCCCTAATTTTTCTTCAAAATTGTACTCTTTATTTATTTATCTATTGAATCATTAAACAACATGATGAGTCATGTTAATATGAACATTAGAAGATCTCAATCCTATACAGATATCATAAGACATCATGCAAAATGTCGTTTTTGAGAATTGCAATGAGATTGGTTTTAAAAATGTATGGTAGACGGTGAGAGATTCTTATTCAAGCACACTTAAGAAAGGCGGCATTTTTTACTTTGATGTATGCGATTTAATCAATATTTCATAACTATATTCAGGCTTTTTCTTCGCCTGTCCAAAATATTTACCCAGCGTTATTTGGACGCAGGTCTCTTTTGATACCTTCTCGACACCTTGCCGTTAAAGATCTCATAAAAGTGAATGAGTATATTATAAGTCTGGGACATATTTTGGGCACAACAAAACTCTTTTATTAACATAACATTTATGAAAATACTTTGGCATTGTATTTATAAAGTTATGTAACAAGTAGTAAAACCTCGACCACACTAAAAGAAAATTGGGTACGATAACGAGTCGACCGAGAGTAGGGACAATGCATACTTAGTGTGTGGACATAGACAATACGACAAACAGTTTTTTGATAATTCGTACTTTATATGTTTTTCTTAGGTCTATTTGTATTTTAGGCCGGATACTATACATGTTGGTGGACCACCGGTGGTGACAACGCGAAACCCCATAGCGATCAGTCACAATCACGCGCGATGGTGGGATTTTTCCTTCTTTTTAATGGTAAAAACCACCGAACAGATACCAAGAAAAAAAAGGTCACATTTGGCGAGGCCTCCAACGTTTTAAAAAACGGTAACATTTTAAAGAAATATGTTAAACATTATTATTTCATTTACCTATAATATCCTCATACTCCATCATTTTTATACATAACTTCACATTCTATCTTTATATTTACTCTCGTTCTATTATCGTGTATAGAAAATGTCTCAAAATACTCCAAAAAATAAAACCTCAAAGCAACGTCGACAACCAAATGTCCAAACACAAATTCAAATTTTTGTCTCGATCCTTCACCACCGGTAACTTTCGAGCCCCATCGTTTGTTTATGGAACATAATACCAAAACCCAAAATAAAAAACCACCATTCATACCTCCACAACAAAATATGTATCAACCACAAATGTACCAACCACAAATGTACCAACCACAAATGTATCAACTACAAATGTATTATCCGTCGGATATTGGGGGTTCTTCACAACAAAATATTGGCGGTTCCTCATCACCACCTCCACCTATGTCTCCCATTCATCTATTTAATGTTGATGATTTCCCGGGGTACGAATTTTAATTTTCACCGTCTATGCCTAACTCCGTTGATGAGGAATTTCCAGTCGAATAATTCATGCCCCTAAAGAAGAAGTAGTAAAAAAGACGTCTAAAAATAACGATGTTGATGTGCATAACGTTTCGTTAATCACTGTAGAAGAAATTGCATTATGCAAAGGTTGGTTGGTACATCCGAAGATAGCGCTAAAGGTAATACGAAGAAATCAATTAGGTTTTGGGTTAAGGTTTTAGGTTACCTTGAGAAAGAAATGAAGGTATCCGGTGTTCGAACCTCGATTCGTTAAACAGGAAATCGAAGGGTTCGCGTCCTAAAGTGGCTCAATTTTGTGGAGTGTATGCTAATGTCCGTCGAAGGACGTAGAGTGGACCCGGAGACGAAGATTACATCCAACGGGCCTTCGACAAATATTCTGCCGAGTATGGGGTACCTTTTACACTTCTTCATGCATGGAGAATTTTATAAGAGTCTCTGAAATAGAAGGATGTGGAAATTCTCCGATTTGAATAAGCGAAACAACAAGCTTTTAAAAGATATAAGTCATCGGGGGTCTACTGAGTTCAACACATTGCAATCAGCAGGATAGTTTTAATCAAAATCAAATGGGCTGGGGACAAGGAGGAAGAGGAGGTGCAAGAAGTTCGACCAATGGGCAGGGACATAGCGATAAAGAAAGCATCTGCATCATCCATTATATTCGTGTCGTCAGTAGCTGGCGGTGATGAAGCGATGGCTAGGTTGTTGATCAACGAATTACATGTCAAACATCAACGATTATGTTAATGAAGAAATCAGACAATGACACATATTTGGAGATCAATTCAGTCAGGAAATGGAAATGCAACAAAAGAAGTACGAACTAAAGCAACAATTGTTCGTCATGCAACAACCAAAACAACGATAAGATGACGAATTATTCTATATGAGCCCCGTTGATCACTTGAGTGAATCCACCTCGAAAAGGCGTTTTAGATGAAGCTAGCGATCAAGGAGAAGTATAATTTAGATTATTAGTTTACATTTTTGATTTCGTATATTTATGTTTTTAATTATACTAAGTAATATTTTTAATTATAAATAAAAGTTTAATTTAGTTTTTAATTAAATTTGTTAATAAATTTGTTTGGTGGTGACCATAGCACCTAACAAGTATTTTGTTTGATGGTGTGTCGAATGATGACGTGACGTTGATATGGAGGTGGTGGTTGTTGACCATAGTGCCCAGCCTTATATTAGCTAGAATAGTACGTCTTGTACTCAATATAAATAAGAGTGCGGGATGCAGTTAAAGTTATGGGGCGAGTTATACGTTCGTCACGTCAGCTTTTACTCTATAACATTCCTATAACACAAAACCAAAAGAACACTATCCCCGATAAATTCCCATAACACATAAAAAAAAAAAAAAAAAAAAAAAAAAAAAAAAAAAAAAAAAAAAAAAAAAAAAAAAAAAGACGTGCGTTATACACATAACGTGTGCGCCTATAACTTGCCTATAACATGTTGGGCGATGTAGTTTGGCCGTGTTTAGATACCAAATTTGCCCTATAACGTGCGTATAACTGCTGCACCGAGCCTACTAAGAACTAACGAGTCTCTTAACCAATTTATTGCAAACTTATTTTGGTGCATGTGCTAAAATTACAAATAAATAACTTAAACATAACCATGTTAAAATGCACCGCCCTTCTGTGTTATAGGTTCTTTGCCATAGGGATAATGATCATTATAGTTTATTATATCATTTTTTTTTGATTGGGTGAGGGTTTTTAATGGTGTGTTATAGAAACGTTATTGAGAATAATGTTTTTTCTTATTTTGTGTAATATGAGTGTTACAGCATAAAATCTAATGTGACATGCGGATAACTCGCACTGTAAGATGGCACAATGCAAGTGCCATTTGTACATGCCATTTGTATTTTTGAGACGAATGGCTAGCCATGCTACACCAACCATCCCGTGCCATTCGTCAGTTACTCATCCCACCGGCTGATGCCATTAGGTTATTATTATTATTATTTTCATTATTATTATTATTATTATTATTATTATTATTATTATTATTATTATTATTATTATTATTATTATTATTATTATTATTATTTTTGCGAGTGGATGGGTATTTTTTGTAGGGTATTTTGTTAAACCTACATGCACCAGTAACAAGTTATTGGTTTTTTTGATAGGAAAGTTATGTTAGTTATTGGTTTGTTATTAAGAGATTAATGAGGTTGCGCTAAAATAACAAACAAATAACATGTTATTCGTTACCGCTGCCAGGGGCGGAGCTATTAAGGGACCGGCGGAGCTATTAAGGGACCGGGAAGGGTCCGGGCCCCCCTAAGCCTAAGCTCGTTAGTGTATTTTTTCGCGATTTTATGTGTTCTTTCGGAAAAAAATTTGTTTCGGCCCTCCCATTTAATGTTCTTCTGGAACAAAAATTATTTCGGCCCTCTCAAAAAAAATTTTCTAGCGCCGCCACTGACCGCTGCACCTAGCTCCCTAACTAACGCTCTGATATTAATGTAGATTAATGTAATTTTTTAAATACACCGTAGTATAATGGTGTATGTAACGTGTTGCTCAATGATTGAGCAAACCTAATAATTTTTCTAAAGAACATTTATTTGACCCAATAAAGAAATGATTAATCAATTGAAATAACCACTCAGAACGTGATCATTTTTACTTTTTTATTTTTTGTCAATGAGAGGCACGAATATCTATGCAATTTTAATTTAAACAATGCTTTTCAAATATAAAATTGAATGTAAAAACAAGTTTTTGAATAATTATAAAACTAAAATGATGCACTAAGCAACGAAGTTTCTTCCATTTCAAGCCTGTAAAGTGTGAAGGAATCAAATTTCTTTTAATAATAGTTGTAATTTGTTTTTGAGTTACTAACTAAAACGAATATTATGATCACTACTTACGTTGTTGAATGCTATTAACTTTGATAAACGAGTTGTTTGATAAATGTAGTCGGCCGAAATGTCAGAAACCACAACTGCTAGGAGGAAAAAAAAAAAAAAAAAAAAAAAATGCCGCTTGTTTCATGAAAATGTTATCTAAGTATTAGATAGATAACAAATCACATCCGATGATTTAAAGATTGGGAAGCTTGCTACTTGTTGGATTATCGTTTGAACTATATACGACCGTGTCATTATTTCTACACATTTCAGTCCAGTCTTATGTCCGGTGTTTTCGATCCTATTCGTTTTTATTCGGTCCGATTGAGTTTTTGAACCATGATCAGCCTTAGAAAATACCGTAAACAAAGCGTTATGTAATTTTTGTATACACATAGGACGTATGTGACCAATACTTTTATGCATATAATTCGAAATTGTTAAATTCGATTTTCTCATTTATGTCCAACAAATTATAAGAATTTATGTTATGTACTAATAACGAGATAGACAAAAATACCTCTAGTACGTTATTTTAATGTCTTTGTAAAATGAATTATTAAATAACAAAAACACCGACTTTTTTCCGAGTAGTGTGGTTGTTGTCTCTTTTAAATTGTAATTAAAAACTTGTTATTAAAGTAATTGAAGTCTTTGGTAATAAGTTATTTAATTAATCAATTTGTTTAGTACAGTTTGTGTTAAGTTGGGAAACTATGGGCTGTTAATAATATATACCTTAAATGACTAAAATTTGCCCAATTTTGCTTTACGTGACCAAAAATAGAATTGGTGATGCTAAGACCATGGGGCACCATGGTGTTGGGGCACGCCATTTCTGACGTGGCCAAAGATCTGACGCCACCACCCTCACGTGACGACACCCTTCCCACCCTTTAAAAAAAATTGTCCAGCACCAATTTAGTGGCGTGTGTTGAAGAGGAAAAAGGTCAAAAGAAATTTTATACCCGATTGATTCGGTGTGTGGGTGGGTGAGCTGAGTGAAGGTGTGTGTTAGCGTGTGAGTGTTAAAAATGAAAAGCTGAAATGACGCTAAAGTAGCACTGAAAAATGGAAAATCGCATGTTATGATACCTTATGCTATAACATCTAGAGCTTATAAGAGTTGGAGCTGGAACTTTAATTTTCAAACATGTTGGCTAAAATTGAAGTTTATACCTGTAAAATGACAATAAATAAAATAAAACTATTTATGTAACTAGACACTAAAAGTAACCTTATTCGGAAAAGCTTATTTTACGTAACTTTGCTTTTAACGGTTTTTTTTTTTTTTTTTTTTTTTTTTTTTTTTTTTTTTACAACAGCAGAAATATATTAAACTAGCAAGAAGCTAGAAAAAGGATTACAAAATAGAAACCTCTAGGGGGTTTCGAAGCCAATTGTTCCAAGAGATGGACGATAATTTCTCTCTAGAAGAGTACCACCAAAGAACATTCTACAATCTTATCAAATAAGAAGCAACGTTTAGACGGTACAGTACCAAAATCATCTTGTTACGGAAGTTCCACAAAGACCAAAGAACAACGCCGCATATAACTTCCAAGATAGCTCTCCTGTTAGACGAAATGTGCAAGTCTTCTAGCCAAGTGTATAAGTCTTGGATATTAGACAGGTTAGGAGAAGGAAGATCCAACCAAACCAAGACTCGGTTCCAAACAGTGGTGGCTAAGGAGCAAGACCACAAAGTGTGATGAGTTGTTTCGATACCACAGTCACAAACCGAACAAGAAAGAGAAGCCACGTCAACCCCTTTCCGAACAAGAAAGAGATCCCACAAAGTGTGATGAGTTGTTTCGATTCCAAACTTTGCTTTTAACGTAACTTTGCTTTTAAGAGCTTATGACTTTCAAGTCTTATAAGCTCATGTGTTATACAAAAATTATTTTAATTACTTAAGCTCTGATTTTCAAGCTCTTATAACTTATAAGCTTATGCGTAATAAAAAAGATTATTTTAATTACTTAAACTATGACTTTCAAGTTTTTATAAGCTTGTGCCATAAAAAACTATTTTAATTACTTAAACACTGGCTTTCAAGCTCTTATAAGCTTATACGCCATAAAACAATTGTTTTAATTACTTAAGTTCTGATAAAGGGTATGTTTAGCACGAGCGCTGTGGAGCTTTTTAGAGTGGTGAGCAATGAACATTTTGATTTTTAGTACTCGTTTAGCAAAGAAGCGATAAATTTTACTATTTTTTGAAAATGTTCATTCTTAAGAAACAGCAAGCGGTAAATGGTAAACTGTGACTACTGCCCACAACTCACAACTCACTGCCACCGCTTACCACTAATTTTAACAAAAAGACCCAAGCTCTCGGCACCTAACATTTTTGCAATTGGCAGCCTAACTTATGATAAACTTTAAAATAACAGAAATATCAAAAAGTGGAAGTAAATAAATTACTGTATTCTATAAGACAATAGGCTGTAGTGGGATTTATTAGGGGCTCTAGACAACTTTCCTGAATCTGCTCTTTATATTCTTTTTTAAAAATTATTTTTTTATTTAACTTGTTTATCTTTCTAATGATTAATTGCGTAAGTACTCACGTATGCGAGAGATTCTACAAGTCACCCGTTTACCAACACCACTAGCTCGGGAATACTTTTAAGTTATACAGATACACAATAAATCATGCAATTTTTAAGAGGTTTTTGCAAAGGTAAAAGTGCCATTAAAAAAAAGTTGACCGTTAAAAAATGATAACTTTTTAAGGGTTTTGCTAATGATAGCCGTAAGGGCTGTGGTTAAGTAGTGGATTTTTATTACAACCGGTTGTAGGAAACTAAATAATCCAATCAAAATCAAGTATTGATTGTAAATCTGTATTTTTAGGAATTGTCTTCACTTTTTTCGGAATTCTCATCCAATCATAATCATTTATTGTAATCATGTAATAAAAATTGTATTATTAACCACAGTCTTTAGGGTTGTCATTAGCAAAACCCACTTTTTAACTGACTTTTGAAAAAGATAACTTCTAAGAGTAAACGGTGCGATGTGTTTTGGCATCGTTGTGGATAATTTTTTGCCCTATAGCATAGCCATATTGCACCGGCCCAAATGCCATAGCCATGTTGGACATTGTTTCTTTTTTCTTTTCTTTTTTGTTTTTTGTGAGAGTGAGTGGGATATTTTTGATGGTGTGTTATGGGACCTACTTGCGTCTATAACATTTATAGCCGGAAATGATGTTCTAGTTATAGTTGTGTTATAGGGTGTGTGTTGAGGTGACGTGCCCTATAAAATATATATGGCACGATTGCACTTAGCTCTCTAATAAGATAAATTGTTTGCGTCATTTGTTTTGGCAAAATGGCTCAGATGTGGTTTTAGTTTTTACCATAATCGTGTACATTTTATGCCAAACTAAAGATCTAAGCTATAGTACATCTACTTTTACCAAACATGTTCTACAAAACCAGGTATTTCGCATTTTCGCTTAATTTAAATGACAACTTGTAGCTTCAATTACAGATAGTTTTGTGACATCCCTTGATTTTAGCTAGCCTGAAAGAGCAATATTGATGACTGAAACGTGTCGTTGTGTCGATACTGATGACTGAAACGTGTATGATGTCAAACTACAATAAACATCCTGTATGAAAGAACGATACTGATGACTGAAACGTGTCAGTATGTCGCGTGTAAAACAAGAAATTGGTTGTGAATTTGAAAACTATATGTGCTTGAGTTATGAACAATATGGATTCCATCATACATTTATACCTTTGGATCTTGTTCTTACCCAATTCTGTTAAACTTGGAAAAAAGACTCCTTCAAAACATGTAAATTTTAGTCACTATACATGAACGTATACATTTTGAACCTGCTCGTGACCTGTCGAACCATTTCCTAAGCATCATGTAGAGATTCCAACGGCCCAGCATCTCACCAAGTCCATCATATAAGCCCAACTGAGGTTCCATTCTAAAACCAATTGGTGATAGAAGGAGTAGCCCACCAAGCTTATATGTTAACTTTGAGATTATAGTTCAACCGATGTGGGATTGGGTTTGTACACCCAACAATCCTCCCCTCAAACCCAAACCACCATGGGCCTCCCCTTCGACTATAGCCACGATCCCACCTTTTTCATACCGCCGACCTTTACCATCGGAACACACCGCCTTTTACCGGCTTCCTTTCGGTACAAGGTTTACCGGGATCCACTAATACCGTCGAACCGGAGTCTAATCGAGGGAACACCATCCACATCATCACTGGGCCCAACCTGGCTCTGATACCACTTGTTGGATAATACCTCGACAACAATCCCGAAGCTCGATCGCGGAACGCTAGATCGCGAGTTTTATCGAGCACACGTAGCAAACACGAGAGACTACAAAGAACCGACTAGAATATGCACACGATATACCCTCGTACCAAACCTTTATTAAAACACCTAATAAAGCTATTACAACGAGGAAGAAGAATGAATAACTAGCATCCCCTCATCTCTATTTATATAGAGATGAGGAGGTGGAAACCTATCATAAATAGGAAACATCTTGGCTTGCACTCCAAGCTATCTAATCCTAGTTTATGTCTAACACCTAATCTAATTACAAAGTACACTTTAGTCCCTAATCTATGTTTAAGTTTACTACTAATATATAACAATTTCCACCTTAGGAGCAACACTTAAACATAACCGATACTCAGCACCTTTTCCTCGTGCTGGAACCTCGGACCGGGGACCACCTTGTCGACCAGGCATTGTACTTCAGTAATTTTCCAAGATTAGCTTCCGTAGACTCCTTCACATTCTTCTTTTCAGCAACATTACCCTTTGCACCCTCTTGACCAGGTACTTCGGTTACCGTAATGTCTGCCCCCACCTTTATACCAAGGTGTACCTTTTCCTGCTCCTTTACCAAGCAGTCCGTGTTTGTCTTTTCTTCAAGTTGCTTGTCCTCCAACTTTCTTTGAGCCACTGCAGCATCATCGTTACTAACCTGAACATCCTCAGCTTCACGATTCCCCTGAGCTCCCTGCAGTTCCACCTCAAACCAAACACGTTCATCAACCTGTACTCCATGGACTCCTGTTTTAACACCAGGACCAAGTTGTTTGAACCCAACTTGTTTATGACAAAGTTGTTTGAACCCAACTCGTTTATGACCAAGTTGTTTGTAACCAACTTGTTTATAACCAAGTTGTTTGAACCCAACTTGTTTTGAACCTCCATGCTTTTGTACACCAAAAGTCGTCACTTTTGCTTCAAGAGTATACACACAGTTCTTTCCCCTGATCCCGGTCATCATAACCCGACAACCTTTGATCACCTTGACTCTACCCATCTGCATCTTCACAGTATAACCCTCTTTTTCAAGAGTACCTAATGAAATCAAGCTTTTTCTTAACCCTGGAACATACCTGACATCTTCCAGTATAAAGCTTGAACCATCATGCAACTGTATCTTCATTTTTCCTGTCCCTTTGATAGTGCATGTCCTGTTATCACCTAACTGAACCGAACCACCATCAACATCCTTGAAGTTATACAAGAAATCCCTCCTAGGTGTCATATGATAAGACCCACCTGAATCCATTACCAATTCAGCCATCTCATCATTCCCGACTACCACTAAGGCTTCTCCGAAGTAGGCGTTACCCTCGTCATCAGAAGAATCAGAATCCTGATCATGCTTACCCTTCCTAACGAACCCACTTGACTTCTTCTTTGGACAGTCTCTCTTCAGATGACCCTCTGAATGACATATGAAGCACTTGAGTTTACCAGTTCCACCCCTTGACTTGAACCGATGTGATCATATCTTGTCTGAAATAGTTTGCCGTGTGAAAATTGTATAAATTATTGCGGTGTAACTACATATGTATAAATGTTTGTGTATATATAGCAAATGTGCATAGTGACTCTTCTTATGTATGAATAATTTGTGTTTTTGTTAGAAGTGTGTGATAATGTGCATAGTAGTTTGCTTGTTGAACATTTTTGTGGTGGATAACACTCATGTATGCAACTATGCATGCATACTTACATATGAAGTAAAAATGATGACCCTTTGGTTAGACACAATGTAGGTAAAATCACCCCACATAGTAATCTTGTACTCAAAATGACCATATTACCCTTTAGTTAGGAAATAGTTTTTTGAATTTTGAGGCATCATTCATGACAAATGAAAATTTGAATTGGTCTTCTTCAAAGATGTAAGCCTGTTGTAGATCTGGTCTATGAGACAGAATGAGTTGTTAGTAGTCAATATTCCACTCTTTATTTATTAGTACATCAAAACTACTACGAGTACGTATCGATATATCCCAACTTTTACAAGATTCCTTCAAACCATCGATTATCTGGATTTAATATGTGAGATCTATAAAATGAGATTTTTTTAGACCTAACTGTTGGTGCACACGGAATAATATCGAAATGCGATTCTTTTGCATTTAGCCACTTCTATACTATCTACACAAGCACTTAGATGTAGTGTGTATGTATAGATATAATATAAGTATATGATAAAAGTTCTTCGAAAACGCAAGGATGTACATGTTCACTTTTTTTTCACATGCCTCTATATGTTATGGTTTAATGTATATTTTAGGATGGTTGAAATGTAGGCTTCAATTCTCCCACAGTACATTGTGGATGCTGACAAAAGCCTTTAAGGAAAGTATTATCATTAACTACTACTCAAATTCCATTCGACAAAGTGTCCCGCTATTACTCAAATGTCTAAAATACCCTTCACGAGTTGCTCAACACGCGACTCTTGCTATAGTACTAAGACACCATTGTTAGTGATTTCCATAGACGGCGATGAGAAAAATAGATAGTTTTCGCTTGAAATTTTCTAAAAACAAAGGGAGAACAAATAAAAGCAGCAAAAGGATGCTTCTTAAGGTGAAAGAAAGAGACATAAAGTGAGGAAAGAGAGTGATTTGTACCTATATGAAGTATGATAATTAGTGACAGGCTGGTAAATGGACCATTCTTAATCATACTATTGATTATAAACAAATGCAACCCCACATGGAAACATCTTCAATCAATCTCCTAACTATTCTCTTTTATTTATACCTTTTGTTTTTCTTTGTTCTGTTCTTACTTAATCATGAGGAGCCCCCATAATTCATCTTGCTTTCTTTTGACATTAACTAAAGTCAGAAAGGACTATTATGCTGACTTTTCAGTAAAAATATGAAAAAGTTTAGTAGTTTTTTCGAGAGGGAAATCGTTTTTAAAAAAAAATTGACTGAGTCATCGACTATTTAGATCTTAA